>MU781035.1:127479-140805 GCA_026770625.1 Nicotiana glauca
TTGATTTGAGGAAATTTGATGGTTTTAGTGTTGTTGGATGTGTTTTTATGATTGGAACAAGTTTGTATGATGTTTTAGGAGGTGTTGGCATTTTTGGTTGAGGTCCCGGGGGCCTCGGGTGTGTTTCGGATGCCCAACGGGTCTTTTTTGGAAATTTTGAGCTGCTGGTATCTGGTATTTTCGCTTCTGCGGAAATTAGACCACGTATGCGGTTCCGCAGAAGCGAAGGAGAAGTCGCAGGTGTGAAAGTTCCGCAGAAGCGGAGGTCCGGACCGCAGAAGCGGTCTCGCTTGTGCGGAAAATGGACCACATAAGCGGTGTTATGGCTTGTGCATTGGTTCCGCATAAGCAGATCTGGGAACCGCTCCTGTGCTATCGCAGAAGCGGAATTATGGTCGCAGAAGCGATCAATTCCGCAGAAGCAGAAGAAATTCGCAGAAGCGGAAGTCGCAGAAGCGACATTTTTATCGCGGAAGCGAAAATGGCCTGGGCAGAAAGGTTAAGTTCTGGAAATGGGACTTCATTCCCATTTCCCATTTTTGACGATTTGGAGCTCGGTTAAGGATATTTTTGGTCTGATTTTCATGGAGAACAACGGGGTAAGTGTTCTTAACTCAATTTAATCTATCACAATTTTTGGCGTTTAATCTGAGAATTTTGTTGAAAAAGTGTACAAAACCCTCTTGGATAGAATCAAGGATTTGAGGGTCGAAATGATATGGGAATTGAATGAGTTTTACATGGTTAGACTCGTGGCGAGATAAGGAAGTCGGTGATGTTAATTTTATAATTTTTCGAGACGTGGGCCCGGGGCTCGGGTTTTGCAAATTTTGTGAATTTTGATATTTTTCGAGTCTTTTCGATTGGGTTATGTCCCTTTAGCCTATTGTAATGCATTTGTTGTGGTTTTGAGCAGATTCGACGCGCGAGGAGGTCGATTTGCGAGGCAAGGGCATAACGAGTTAGGATTTTGGCCGGCTCGAGGTGAGTAATATTTGTAAATGATATCCTGAGGGTTTGAAACCCCGGATTTGCACACCGTAGTGCTATATTGAGGTGACTTGCATGCCGGATATCGAGAGTAGGGTAGAGCACCATTAGGGATTGTGACTTGGTCCGTCCCGATTGTTGATTTTACCGCGTATTTGACTGAAACTTATTTGATATTATCATGATTTGGGCTGATTGCCATATTTGGGCTTAATGCCGACTACTTGTATCCTTATTGGATATTTTTATCACTCTTTCCTCACTATTTGAAATATTATTTGAACTCAGTCCAACTGAATTATACTGTTTCATGAACTCAGCTACATTTATACTCAACTTGAGATTTAAATGATATTTTTAATGTTGTTTGAGCTGTCCACCATTGTTTTACTGATGCCCAAGGGGCTTATGATTTTTTTTATGGACTGATTGAGGCCGAGGGACATATGTGAGGATATGTCGAGTGTTATGTGAGGTGGCTTTCAGGCCTCTAGTGTGATGTGAGTAGGCTTTAAGGCCTTATGTTGATGTGACAGGCTTTAAGGCCATACGATATAGTGTTTGGGCTGTAGGAGCCCCTCCGGAGTCTGCACACCCACAGTGAGCGCAGGGTACCCAAGTGAGTTGGGAGTGAGCCCGAGGGGCTGATGTTGTGTTTTTGTGAGTTGGGAGTGAGCCCGAGAGGCTAATGTTGTACCATGTGAGTTGGGAGAGATCCCGAAGGGCTGATGTGAGTTGGGAGTGAGCCCTAGGGGCTAATGTTGTACTGTGTGACTGATACTGAGCCCGAGGGGCGAACTTTTATGTGCTCATCTTGCATATTTACTTGTCTTTTACCTGTTATACTGTGGTACTTGTGCCCGAGGGGCGGATTTTCTGTGCTTATCAGCACTAATTATTTTAAAATCATTTTTCGTAATTATTGAAAAGACCATTTTCAAAAGAGAATTGAACTGAGCCAAGGTATTTCTAAAGATTTCATAGATTTTACTGTTTTCTCATAAATTGTACCAGGCTTCTATACAACATGTTGGTTGCTTTACGTGATTTCTTGCTGCTCAGTTATTATTTACTTTTATTACTCACTTAGTTGGAGTACTCACTTTACCCCCTGTACCTCGCGTGCAGTTGCAGGTATTGTTCCCCCGGTAGCGGGATATATTAGCGGATTGAAGGCATTATTATTGAAGCTGAGCAAGGTGACCGCCAGCGTTCGCGACACCGGACTTCATCTTTTGAACTCCAATTTTTATTTTGTATATATTATTGGCCATATAATGGTGTTCAGTCTTTTTTAGATGCTCATGACTCGTGACACCCCGGTTAGGGCGGTGTTGGGTTGGATTTCCGTATTTTTATCTATACTTCCGCTATTTGGTATTATTAAACCATGTTGTACTATAATTGTGTTAAATAATCGTTTTAAAAAGATGAATTGGGTTGATTGGCTGCCCTTGTCTTCACGAGAGGCGCCATCACGACCAAGTTCGGGATTTGGGTCGTGATATAACCTTAGCTAATTCAGCCTCCAGGTCGAAGTTTTCTTGCCCAACTTCAAGTAGGGTATCACGATGGGAATTCAAAAAATCCCAACTTACCTCAACATCAAATTTTTCTTCAAGGATCTCATAATCCTTTTCCCAAGCAGCAACCTCACTCTTGAGCTCTTCATTTTCGGCCTAGGCGAAATTACAAGAAGCTTGAAAGGAAGTCTGAGAGCTCTCTAAAGCACGTACCCTATCAACAGAGACTCGAAGGACTTCTTGTGCTTGAGTTAAGTTTTGCACAAGTTCTCCAGCGTAAACTTCTTTTTGATCCAACAGAGCCTTCAATGCCCTATTCTCCTCGCTAGCCTTGGATAGCTGTTCTGAAAAGGAGGATTCAAGGCGTTCTTTTTCCTTCTCATCTTGGCTCGAGGAATCCTTGATAACTGCTAGCTCCGAAGTTAATGCTTGTACTTGCTGTTCTAAGACACTCCTACTCTTTTGTAAATCCTCCATGTTAATTTGAGCACTGTCAAATTATTCCTTCCAATTGTTTGCTTCCAACTGAGAATCACGAGTGGCCTTCTCCGCATCATGAGTCGCCTTATCCAAATCACGTGCTACCTTCTCTAAGAGGGAGATTCTGTTCATCAGCTCAGTGCCAATAAGATTGTCCTAAGGAAAAAAGAAGGGAAGTAAGAATCCCCGAGATAGAAATTTTTACAAAGTAGAGAAGAGAAGGAAAGAAAATACCTTCAAAGTGGCATGCACTATGTCGTTCATAAGAGTCAGGCTACTATGGCTTTCAAGTTTTTCTTTCTCGATTGGGCCAATTAAAGGCTCGAGCCAAATATCAGCTTGACCTGGCTTTCTCAAGAGGCTGTTGTTAGCAGGAACTTCTATAGTTACGCTCTTCATAGCAGTACTTATACTTGAAGAACCCACCTCCATATGGTGAAACGATAGGTGGGGGAATATTCAAAGGAGGAGCGATGGAAGGAGTAAAAACAGTAGAGGAGGAACCAAAATAGTTAGTGCAGGTAAGGAAACAATCACTGGTACGAGAGATGAAAAAGAAGATAAGGGAAGTTCATCTAGAACAGGCCCTAAATTTCCACTACCAAAACCACTGTCAAAAAGTTGATCAATAGACTCACGAGTATCGTGAGGAGTGACGTCATCATCATGAATAATAAATGCGGTAACAACAGGCTCGGTAAGAGACAGATGAGGGGAGACTTCAGCTTCGTCAACAGAGACGATGCATCTTTTAACTCGTGGTCTCGTCACCAGGGAGCCTTCATCTTCTTCCTCCGAGTCTTCTTCTTTAGTAGCTTTTCTTTTTGAAGAAGAACCCAGGACTATTTCTTGGGCTAAAGAGATACGAGTACCCAAAGAGTCACGAGAGGCCATAACGGCCTCAACAGTAACTCCTAGAACAGCAAATCCTGATAAAAAGAGGGATAAAAGTTAGAACAATAAAAGAAAATATTTATATACATGAAAGATAAAATAGAAACTCTTACCATGAGTCTTTACTTTCCAACCATAACGGTTGGAAAGGTTTTTCCATGACCTACCCTTCATTGGAGCGGTCTTCAACAATCTTTCTACCCAACCACAGAAGTTGGGCACATTCTCCACAGCACCCTTGGTTGCTGGGAAAAGAAAAGAAGCGACATTAAAGAAATTAATAAGCTTGAAAGAAAAAGGCACTAGAAAGATATCACTCTTACGTACAAAGTTCCACTTCTCAGGGAAGGGAACATTTTCTTCACCCACTAAACCTGCAGTGGGGGCAGCAACAAACTGAGCATACCAACCACGGTCTTTGCCATCCTCGGGGCTCACTAATACCCTCTTACTCCTGGCTGCAAGGGTAAAAACGCCATTGCGGAAAAGACTAGGGGAGTATAGGTGAATTAGATGGGGGGAAGTAAAGCCAACATCCGCCATGTTAGTGAGGTGCCTCAAGCAGGCAAAAACCCTCCAAACAATTGGACCAATTTGACACAAACAAATGTTGAAAAAATGGCAAAAGTCTAAAATGACCGGGTCAATGACTGGTTTAAACCCTAGAGTGAAAGGGTATGTATAAACAAAGGAGAATCCAATCATGTAGGAAGTGATCCTTTGATTTGGGTTAGGAATGATAATTGGAAAATCATCATTCCATTGACAATCTTTACGAACTATAGGAGTTAGAATTTCAATGATTTGAGTGAGGAAAGCATCAGCACGATCTAAAGTGGCAACTTGGGTCCTGAGAGATTCTCTATCATGGTAAAAAGAAATTTCTGTTGGGACTATTTCTTCAACTAGAGGCTCACGTAGGGGCTCAGAGAGTTCTTTATTCCTAGAAGAGGACCTCTGAGAAAGGGAACCTCTAGTCCTAGAAGAGGGACAGGAACTAGGAGAAGGAGTGGATGTGCTACCACCGCGAGCAGACCCCAAGCTACAAAGCCTACCACCTCTTCTATGCCTAATGGGGGCATTGGGAAAGTTATCTAAAATGGGGGTTCTCCTAGGGTTAGGGTTCGAAGAAGTCATGACGAAGAAGATTGAAGTGAAGAAGAAGTGAATAAGAGATTTGAAGAATTAAAGTGTTCAATACGCTTTATGTGGTAAAAGACAAATAAAGAAGTTATATTTATACTTATGGGTAACCGACAAAAGGAAAAAGTAAAATGATGGAAGGGCCATAATAATGATAACTGACACTTCGTGAACAGGGAAGCCAAAAAGAAAGTCTAAGAAGTGCTGCAAAACTGTAGAACTAATAAGAGGATGACACGTGTCTAACGCATTAAATAGGAGTGACAATTGAAGCGTCAATTCTGTCAGAGCATTAATGGTGACAAAAAGTCTCTTTTAATAAAATCCACTTCTCAAATACTCAAACTGATAAATAAATAAAAAGTGGGGGGACTATCTGTATTGGAAAAAATTATATTTATATATAATGGTGATTTGTCAAGACACGTGGATTGATCAAATGGTCAAAGAATCACAATTAGTCACTAGTCAGGAGTTACAACAGATACGAGCAAAGAAGGAGGAAGAGGCACGGGACATCAGATAAGTAACACGGCACCCGCACCTATTTAAGTCATTTATATCCGAGAATCAGAAGGAATGAATCTGACTATAGAAAAGAGTGCAAATACGGCATTTAATGAGCATTAAATGTTGAATACGTTAGAGAATATATTTTGAATGTAATGATTGTGTAACATAGCATTCAATATCTTTAATTACTCATAATAGCCTCATTATGATTCAAGCAAAACATATATTCTCAAAGGTACCTATAAAAAGGAGATATATGATCAGTTGTAAGGACACGAAACACTATTGAAATATACATTGGTATTATTTATTTTTCTTGATTATCATCTTACTACCAAGAATTATTTCCTTTTATTCATTTTCTTGATTATCGGTAACCCGAATTCTTCTAAATTCTAGCTTTAGCTAAAATTCCATTTTTTGGTTAAACAATAATATCATCAAAGCAGACACCTTTGAATGGATTTAAGTAGATATGAAGTTCTTCAATCAAACGTACGTGGCAGGGTAAGACTATTCCTTCAAATTGGTAAAACTCAAGGCTGCTGAACTTTAATTTCAATTTTATTTAATGATTATAGCAAGAAAAAAGAAAAAATAAGTTGATTATTTAAATGGCCAGTTAGACTGAGAAATAACTTAGTAAAGCCACTTATCTTCTTTCTTTTTTTATTTTTAAATCAATAACATAATCTAAATAAACAAAAGTATTTTGTTCCAACTACTTATATAATAGTACTGGTATTAAATTGCATACACAAATCATAGACTAATACAGTAACGTGTTCAACTTAATTATTCGTGACTAAGGTATAACATTAAAACACCCCAATTTATAATTTTGGGTGTTGGCTTGTCATTAATAATGTTACTAAATGGCCAATTTGAAGCCCATATTTATAGCGGAATAGGGACAGCTAGTAAAGGAATTGATCTCGTTAGTGTAATGCCAAACTTCTCTTCCACATCCAAATCTTCTGGTGCAATATCTCCTTCAGCTTTCCAATCAAATGAATTCAACAATGAACCCAACATTACAGACAATATCCTGGTTGCCCAAGGTAACTGTATTGAAAAAAAATAAGTTTATGTATAGAATTAATTATAAGGTAACACGTTATGACAATGGACTGGTTAAAGGATGACAGAAGGCAAAGAATAGTTGAAGAGGCACGAGCTTCAGTAGGCACGGGCAGAGATCCAAGAAAATCAGAAAGGATAGGTGCTCGAACCTCTTAATATTCAGAAGTCGCATCAGAAGAATGAACCTAATAGCAAAAGGGTATATATACGTATTATTGGTAATTAATAGGCATTAATTACGGAAAACGTTATGTAATCTATATTAAATCAATTATGATTACCAATTATAACATTATATTAAATGCCATTAATTGTACATAATGACTCCATTGTGAAAGGGGAAAAACGTATTACTTAGAAATAGCTATAAAAGGTGAGGACTGAACATCTGATTTACTTTGCTTTCTACTCAATTTTTTTTTACATCAATTATTCCTATTTCTATTTTATTATCAGTAACCCGAGTTCTTCTAAAAACAAGCTTTGACCGAAATCCTAATTTTTGGTTAAACAAATTGGTTTCGTTACCGGGAATCTGATAATCTACTCTTTCCTAATTTAACTTTTTTGCCAAATCAATCATATCAAATGTCAATGACAACAATCAAAGAGACCGTCAACTCCATGAGAATCTGCAAGATGATCGTACCCCGATCCCTTCCCCACGAAACTCTCCTAGACATTCTCTAGAAGGAATTCCTAATGGATCTCAATCAAATGCAAATGATAAATTGGAAAATGATGAGGCAATCAACGAAGATTTGCAAAAGTTAATCCCTCAACATGTCAGCAAAGCTCTTGAGGCTTTCGCCAACCAGTTGCTGGTTGCGCCACCAACACCAACTCCAAATAATAATATTTTGAAAAACCCTCGTTCTGGGCTCGTTAATTCAGGCAGTGGTGGAACTCCCAGCGAGTCTCATGATGGAGAACCAGGTAACATAGTCAATTCTGAAATTTAGTATTAACCTTGCAGAAATAGCTCAAGGAGCAAAGCGACCGCATAGAACAAATACCTAGAGTACCACCTATAATCAAAGGAATAGATATAGACAAATATTCACAACAACCTTGGAAGCCAAGTGTTGCTCCTCTACCAGTTCCGTAGAAATTCAAGATGCCCGATATTCCAAAATACGATAGAATCTCTGATCCATGAGACCATGTGACTACATTCACAACTAGAGTATAGGGAAACGATTTGACCAAACAAGAAATTGAATTAATATTGGTCAAAAATATTGGTGAAACATTCACTAAGGGAGCATTAACATGGTATTCTTTTTTACCCAAAAATTCTATAAATTCTTTTGCCGAGCTTGCAGATTCATTCATCAAAGCACACTCGGGAGCTCAAAAAATCGAAAAAAATAATAGAGGATATTTTCAAAATAAAGCAAGGAGATTCGGAGCTGCTCAGATAGTTCGTAGACAGATTTCAGCGTGAAAGGATGAAGTTGCCACGCGTGCCTGATAACTGGGCAACCATGGCTTTTACCAGTAATCTAAATGAGAAGAGTTCAGAATCCACGAGACGACTCAAGGAAAGTCTACGTGAATTTTCAGCAACAACTTGGAATGATGTTTACAACAGATACAACATGAAACTTGTGGATAGAAGAAGATACCATTACTCAGTCTCAAAAAGAGGACAGGGTAAGTTCCAAGCATGCTGATACTGAAAAATGGTCCGGTAAAAATAGGTACGAGCCCTATATGGGACCCGCAGGAAGAGACTCGCATTCAAAACAGGATAACTCAAGGTACGATCATAGATCATGTCACGACCCATTTTTCTAAACAAGTCGGGACCAGCACCCGATCACTAAACATGACCGAACGAACCCTCTGTGCTTATCAAATCTGCTATAACTTCAAACTTATATGCAATAAGGCAATACTATAACAAAATACTTTTAATTAATTTAAATACCTAAAATAAGCTAACTCCAAAACTTTATTCGTGTAAACAATGAAATACTGCTAAGTTTTTATCAAAAACATCTTAATCTTAACCCACCAACTTTGTCTATGAAGCCCCTCTACGGATAAACTGACGCACTGCTCAGGACATGAGATTTCCTGGCCAGTTTTCTAAGTAAATAAAGAAATAGCTAAATAAATATGACTCTAAGGAATACTCCACGAAAAAAAGCAGAGCTCACAAATAGTACTGGAAGAGAGGGAAGTCCTAACCCGTAGCATGTTCACCTGCAAAATCGGTTCATATGTTGTGCCGCAGAACAATGTAGGTTCCCAAAAGAGAAAGTCAGTACCATCCATTGTACTCAGTGAGTCTCAACGACTGGGGATGAAACTTTAAAGAAAATATACATTACGAGTAAAGATTCTAAATGTATTAGAAACATAAAACTTCTAAGAAGAATTCTAAAATAATTGCATAATAGCACTTTATGGATATTCTAAAAGAAATTCTTTTCTTTTTTAAAAAAATACTTCACTTTATACTTTGGGAGTTCCAACTATCCTGAATTAATTCTGTCTCAATCACTGTGTGATCAGCACGGGTTCGATCCCAGCCTAATCGAATAGGCTCAATCCACGAGGTGCCACTCACTTCATGGTTCTCAGCGCTCATGTCCCATACCTTAGCATGGCTAAGTAAATTCTTGACAACGAGACCCTCGGCTCGTGTGCCCCCTACTTTGGCACAAGTAATTTCAGGAAGTCAGCGCCTTGGTCAGGACCCTAGGCCTGGACGATGACCTCTTCTCAGAATAAAGGATACTCCCAAAAATTTTTTCTTTCTAAAACTTCTTCTTGTGACTTTTCAAGTCTAAATCTTTTATACATACTCATACCCGTATCCTTAAATATAAGGCATGACTTAAGAATGAAATAAACATTCAATAGTATTTATAAAGGTTCTTGATCCTTCATGAATTTTCAACATGAAAATGGCATATAAGAATACCATAAAAATCTGAAATTTATGCACATATATCCAAATAATAATCTAAACTTTAGCTAAAAAATAATTCTAAGCTAATAAGTACTTACTACTCCATTTAAGTATATATTAACTATCTTATGCAATTCATGAGACACCTTGTGTGCGCGCTTTTGTGAGTTAAACCACTTTAGTAAAGGGTTATTGTTGATACCTAATTTTTCCCTATCATATTTTTCATATTCAAAATACTTTCAAAATAGCATGTGTCTGCATATATAAGTATGCCCAAAAGTTTTAGTATTTTCCCAAAATTTTAAGATTTTTAAAATCAATTTATTGTCTATTTTAACAATGCGAAATCCAATAATTATTCCCAAAATTATCATTTTGGTGAATAATTTATTTCCATCCTTATATTTACACCAAAATATAATAAAGGTGATTTTTTCACATTTTTTACAAATTTCTTTGGTATTTTTAAACTAAAATTGCGTAAAATTACAATTATGGCCTATATTACGATTAATGGCATTTTACAATCATAAAATTATTCCAATATTTTTAGATTAATATTTATATACTATTAATTAGTTCAGTGCTTTTAATTTATTTTTAAAGTCATTTTAACTATTTTTATAAAATAAAAGAGGTCCATCAGAACCACCAAGGCCCGAAAAGCTTCGGGGTAGCAAGGCTGAACAAAGCACCATGCATCATCTTTATTTTCGCTAGTTGATTTTCTTTCCGCATTTTAATTTCGAAAATAAGAGCTCAAATGTTCAAAACAATTATGAAGTTTATCAAAGCATTTCAGCTTCTTATATCAAAGCGTTTATTATTTTTCTATCATTTACTTTATTTACACAGCATTACTATTACTTATCTTGATGAACCGACGATTGTGACATGCAACGAGATAACACAACAAACGGACATAGACTCAGAAGAGGATGATATACCAGAAGAGGTCGTTAAAGAGGTTGGGGACTTTGAGAATAGGCCTAAGTCTAATTTGGATGAGACTGAGGTTGTCAACTTAGGGGATACAGAGAAAGTCAAAGAAATGCGCATCAGTGTGCATCTGTCACCATCAGAAAAGAAAGAGTACACGGAATTCCTAAAGGAATATGAGGACATATTCGCATAGTCGTATGATGACATGACTGGTCTCAGTACATCTATTATAGCTCACAAACTGCCAACCGATCTGACATGTCCCCCGGTAAAGCAGAAGCTCAAGAAGTTCAAACCTGACATGAGTTTGAAAATCAAAGAAGAAGTCACTAAGCAAGTCAAAGACAAGGTTCTGAGAGTAGTAGAGTATCTAACATGGTTAGCCAATATTGTGCCAGTGCCGAAAAAGGGCGGAAAGTTAGAGTCTGTGTCAACTACCGGGATCTCAACCGGGCTAGTTCGAAAGATGACTTCCCTTTTCCGAACATACACATTCTGATTGACAACTACACCAAGAACGAGCTGCATTCGTTTGTTGATTATTTTGCTGGGTATCATCAGATATGGATGGACGAGGAAGATGTGGAGAAAACGGCTTTCATTACGCTGTGGGGGATGTATTGTTACAAGATGATGACATTTGGATTAAAGAATGTTGGGGCCACATACATGAGGTCCATGACTACTATTATCCATGACATGATACATAAAGAGATCGAGGTGTATGTAGATGATGTCATCATCAAGTCCAAGAAAGCCACTAACCACATGGAAGATCTGAGGAAGTTCTTCAACAGATTGAGAAGGTACAATCTGAAACTGAATCCCGCCAAATGTGCATTCGGGGTTCCTATTAGAAAACTGCTTGGGTTCATCGTAAGTCAGCGAGGATAGAACTGGATCCGTCAAATGTTAAGTCCATTCAAGAATTGCCACCGCCAAAGAACAAGAAAAAGGTTATGAGTTTCTTGGGGAGACTCAACTACATCAGTCGGTTCATAGCTCAGTCCACTGTCATTTTTGAGCCAATCTTTAAGATGTTAAAGAAGGACGACGCTACCAAATGGACTAATGATTGTCAGAAAGCCTACGACATAATCAAGGAATATCTGTCAACGCTGCCAGTTCTAGTTCCACCCGAACCGGGTTGACCACTATTTCTCTACCTTGTAGTATTGGATGGGGCATTCAGTTGTGTTTTGGGACAACATGATGAAATAGGGAGAAAGGAGCAAGCCATCTACTATCTCAGCAAGACGTTCACCCCGTACGAGGCCCGGTATTCCCTAATGGAATGAACCTGTTGTGCTTTGACTTGGGTAGCTCAGAAGTTGAGGCATTATTTCTGTGCCTATACCACTTATCTCATATCGAGAATGGATCCGCTGAAGTATATCTTCCAAAGGCCCATGCCCATAGGCAAGCTATCCAAGTGGCAAATCCTGCTGAGTGAATTTGATATTGTCTACGTGACCCAAAAGGCAATTAAAGGACAAGCACTGGCAGATCATCTTGCTAAAAATCCCGTGGACGGAGAATACGAGCCTCTAAAGACGTATTTTCCTGACGGAGAGGTCTCTTTCATAGGAGAAGATATTGCAGAATCCTATGATGGCTAGCTAATGTTTTTCGACAGGAGAATATCCAGAACTTGCAAATGCTACTCAGAAGTGCACACTGCGGAGGTTATCCAATCACTTCTTTCACAGCGGATGAATTTTGTATAGGAGGACCCCCGATTTGGGATTACTAAGGTGTGTTGAAGCAAAGGAAGCATCCAGGTTGTTAGAAAAGGTTCATGCAGGAACTTGTAGTCCACATATGAATGGTTTTGTCTTAGCCAAGAAAATACTCCGAGCTGGATATTTTTGGATGACTATGGAAACGGACTGCATCCAGTATGTCCAAAAATGCCATCGATCTCAGATACATGCGGATATGATAAAAGTGCATCCTAATGAGCTTAATGCAACAAGTTCACCATGGTCGCTCGCTGCTTGGGGAATGGATGTCATCGGACCTATCGAGCCTGCCGCATCAAACGGACGCAGGTTCATTCTAGTGGCAATTGATTATTTCACCAAATGGGTTGAAGCAGCATCATACAAGGCAGTGGCAAACTTTGTCCACGACCGTATCATTTGCCGGTTCGGTATCCCAGAGTCAATCATTACTGATAATGGTTCCAATCTCAATAGTGACCTGATGAAAGCAATGTGTGAAACATTCAAGATTAAGCACAAGAATTCTACAGCCTACAGACCTCAGATAAATGGAGCTGCAGAAGCGGCCAATAAGAACATCAAGAAGATACTAAGGAAAATGATAGAGAAACACAAGTAGTGGCATGAAAAGCTATCATTTTCTTTATTGGGGTACTGTACCACAGTTCGAACATCAACCGGGGCGACTCCCTATATGCTGGTTTACGGTACCGAGGCAGTCATTCCCGCCGAGGTAGAGATTCCCTCCCTGAGGATTATACAGGAAGCGAAACTTGAAGATGCAGAATGGGTAAAGAGTCGCTACGAGCAGTTAGCCCTTATAGATGGAAAGAGAATAAACACAGTTCGTCATGGTCAATTGTATCAGAACAGGATGTCCAGAGCCTTCAACAAAAGAGTCAAGACGAGATAATTCACGCCAGGGCAGCTGGTGTTAAAGAAAATTTTCCCACATCAGGATGAAGCCAAAGGGAAGTTCTCCCCTAACTGGCAGGGCCCGTACATGGTTCACCGGGTACTAACAGGAGGAGCCCTCATACTTGTAGAAATGGATGGAGAAGTTTGGCCAAAGCCAATCAATTCAGAAAATGATAGCTTTTCATGCCAC
>MU781035.1:141172-181572 GCA_026770625.1 Nicotiana glauca
CCCCCCCCCCCCGATATTGGAAACTAGGGCAGAATTTTGAGGAGGACCCTCAAAATTTCAAAGTTGAGTTTTAGCCATTCATCGCACGCAGCCTTCAGAAGTGCCAACCCAGTAAACTGGGACAAAATTTTGAGGAGGACCCTTAAAATTTCGGAGCAAAAGAGGTTGCAATGTCTTAAGCCGCGTCGCAATCGTCGGTTCATCTAAAAGAAAACTATTTTCAATTATGTATTTACAGCATATTTTTTACTAAATCATGCGTAACTACTATCATTGCTTTATTTAGAGATGCTATCCCAATAAAAACGACACCGAGCAGGACAAGCGGAGTCCCCGGGAAAACGGACTAACCTTCCCCCCTTTACAAAACTCACAATTCTCTTTGGATGCAGGCACCCAAGACATAAAATCATCAGATACGATTACACACTCCTACTTTTCAGGAATACAACTCTCAGAGTCATCATCTATTTACACGACATCCCCAACAGCTATAATATAGCAATCGACTCTCAGCTATGAAGCTATCAGCTAAGAGATTTTACCATTACTTTCCTTTTACATTTTTGTTTGCATTGCATAAGGCTGCCTTTCTGCCTTCCGAGACTAAGCATTGTCTCCATCTGCATTTCCTTGCATTGCATAAGGCTACCTTTTTGCCTTCCGAGACTAAGCATTGTCTCCATCTGCATTTCCTTGCATTGTATAAGGATACCTTTCTGCCTTCCGAGACTAAGCATTGTCTCTATCTGCATTTTTCTTGCATTGCATAAGGCTACCTTTCTACCTTCCGAGACTAAGCATTGCCTCCATCTGCATTTTTCTTGCATTGCATAAGGCTACCTTTCTGCCTTCCGAGACTAGGCATTATCTCCATCTGCATTTCCTTGCATTACATAAGGCTACCTTTCTGCCTTCCGAGACTAAGCACTGTCTCCGGTTACATCGGCTGAAATATCACCAACTTTATTTAAATCTTTATATCGACTGAAATATCACCACTTTATCTCTCTTGCATGGCTGAAATACCGCCACCTTTTATTTAAGTCCCGCAATCGGCTGAAAAATCGCCATTTATATTTACACTTTACATCGACTCAAATATTGCCAACTTTATTTAAATCTTTACATCGGCTGAAATATCGCCACTTTATCTCTCTTGCATGGCTGAAATACCACCACCTTTTATTAAGTCCCGCAATCGGCTGAAAAATCGTCATCTATGTTTACACTTTGCATCGGCTGAAATATTGCCAATTACATTTAAATCTTTGTATCAGCTGAAATATTGCCATTATTTTTAAGTCTCCATCGGCTGAAAGATCACCACCTTCAACATTTCATGGGCTGAAAGATCTCCAAGTTACCCAAAGGCGTCATTGTTCGGAGGCACCATTTTCATAGCCCGAGAACGCCATGCCATGGCCTGAGGACCCCACTTTTATCTTTTTCATATCATTATTCAAAGGCATCATAGTTTGGAGGCATCATTACCATAAGCCCGAGAACTTCATTTCATAGCCTGCGAATCCTTTATTGTACGCCTCGTGGCCCAGGACGTCATAGTCCGAGGACGTCATCCTACCCGTCCAAAGACAGCATTCATGGTCCAATGGGAACCTACATCACATTTAAATTTATGCACAATATATGTTCATTCGCAGGTACACCGACTAAAAACGGCCATCACAGCAGGAGCGATCCGGCTACAGTTCCCGCAGCCTATCAGTCCTTGACCATCGTT
This sequence comes from Nicotiana glauca, assembly GCA_026770625.1. Lineage (NCBI taxonomy): Eukaryota > Viridiplantae > Streptophyta > Magnoliopsida > Solanales > Solanaceae > Nicotiana > Nicotiana glauca. Next base: position 142,917 of record MU781035.1, read on the forward strand.
CCCAAACTGAATATCGCGTCTGTCTTTCGAAATCTCCATCGGCATGTTCCGCCGACGGATCCTAAACTACATATGGCCTAAATCCTGTAAGACCAGGGATATGTAGGCAGCTCAGGAACCGGAGCTCGATCAAAATCCTTTGCAAATCATTCATTCCGGTCAAAATTGGCCATCTTATCTTTACCCGACAACTCCTTCATCCTTCTCGTGTAAAGAGGGGCAACTGTTGATACCCAATTTTTTCCCTATCATATTTTTCATATACAAAATACTTTCAAAATAGCATGTGTCTACATATATAAGCATGCCCAAAAGTTTTAGTATTTTTTCCAAAATTTTAATATTTTTAAAATCAATTTATTGTCTATTTTAACTATGCAAAATGCAATAATTATTCCCAAAATTATCATTTTGGTGAATAATTTATTTCCATCCTCATATTTACACCAAAATATAACAAAGGTGATCTTTGCACATTTTTGACAAATTTCTTTGATATTTTTAAACTAAAATTGCGTAAAATTGCAATTATGGCCTATATTACGATTAATAGCATTTTACAATCATAAAATTATTTCCAGTATTTTTAAATTAATATTTATATACTATTAATTAGTTCAGTATTTTTAATTTGTTTTTAAAATCATTTTAACTATTTTTATAAAATGAAAGAGGGGCGTCGACAGTTATATCAACACACATCAAAACTCCTTGAGCCAATATGTAGACCCCAGTCTAATTTATACCCGTCAAATAATTGATTCTACAACAACCAGTGCATTTTAATTAATTTTATAGTTTCATACCTGAACATGGGATTTACTATTGATACAGAGGAAGAAGGGAATTAACTATTCAATTCTTACATATTACTACTGTAGAATAATTGATAATAGGGAATTTTATATACCTGAGTTCAAGAATTTATGATTTATAAAGAATCCTAGATTGTTTTCGTTGACTGCATGAGTCACTGCCTCTGTTTCGTAGCCTTTGTGCTTGCTGCGTGAAAGAAACAATGGTCTGTTTCTATATTTAGAATAAGGCTTTTTAGCTATCCACGTAAAAGAACAAAAGTATGTTGTACATGACACTAATGTGAAACAAGTTTTGATTAATCCAAACAGCTCCATGAATATCATTCTATTAAGAGTGGTAAATAAAATTAAAGCTGAAGATAAGATAATACCCAAGGCGCACATCTTATCTGGTTTTGACAACTCGAGCATTGTAACAAACGGGGAGATAGTTCTCACCATGTTCGCCGAAGGAGTTGTCGAAGACACAAAATTTCAAGTGGTAGAGATGGACATGGCTTACAATATGATTCTCGGAAGACCATGGATTCACGAAATGGATGTTGTGCCATCTACCCTACACCAAGTTATTAAATTCCCTTCACAATGGGGAATACAACAAATCTGTGGTGACCAGCAAGCACCCAGAAGCATCAATTCTATGGCTGATTCAAACACAAAAGTCGAAGAAAAATATCAATTACAGAATTCAGTTGAGGATGATGCAACACAAACCTCAACTGAACATGGGAAAATAGATGTAGATTCACAGCCTGATACCATCCAAGAGTAATAGGAAAACTAAAACATCAAACGATGATTGAGGAATTGGAAACCATAGTACTATTCGTATCCTGGCCTAAAAGGAAAGTCTACCTTGGGGCCAACCTAAGTCAGAAGATGAAAGGTAAGTTGATTAAATTTTTGAAAACTAATGTGGATTATTTTTCCTGGTCCTATTCTGATATGGCAGGATACCTCCGGAAGTAATGACCCACAAGTTAAATAAAGATCCATCATATTCACCTGTCAAACAAAAGAAAAGAACGCAAGGATCTTTCAAAAGTGAGGTGATTCAAGATGAGGTACAGAAGCTTTTAAAAATTGGGTTACGCGAGGTAAAATATCCAAATTGGTTAGCTAATACGGTAGTGGTACCTAAAAAGAATGGTAAGTGGCGAGTTTGTGTAGATTATACTGACCTAAACAAATCTTTTCCTAAAGATTTTTTGCCATTACCATATATAGATCAACTAATTGATGCCACTGCAAGGCACGGATTGTTAAGTTTCTTTGATGCATATTCAGGGTATAATCAAATCAAAATGGATCCCTTAGATGAGGAAAAACTTCATTATTAACAGACAGGGCATGACGACCCGGCCGTTCATCTTAAGAATTAACACCCCGATCCCCTATTAACTGCTTTCCCCGTGTTTATTTCTTCTATTTGGATTTGTCAGGATGTTCGATTTTAAGTTTCTAAGAGTTTTGGGACACTTAGTCCCTAAATGAGGGCTTAAGTGTTGGAAAGTTGATCGTAGTTGGAATAGTACAAAGACGGCCTCAGAATGGAAATCTGATGGTTACGTTAGCTCCGTTGGGTGATTTCGGGCTTAGGGGAATGTTCGGATTGTGTTTTGGAGGTCCGTAGCTAATTCTGTCTTGAAATGCCGAAATGCTGGATTTTGAAGTTTTTGGTTCGATTACAGGTTCAAAGGGGTTAACTACGATACATAATAATTAGGTGGGTAAAATATGTATATATGGCTCAACAAGAAATGCCTATATCACTTCCAAAATGGAATTTTGGAAGTTGTAGTAGCTCTGTAGTGTTGAATGTGACGTGTGTGCAAAATTTTAGGTCATTCGGATGAGGTTTGATAGATTTTTTTATCAAAAGCGTATTTTTAGAGTTTTTGGGATTCATAGGCTTGAATTCGATGAAAAATAGATGTTTTATGTTGTTTTGAGCATTCCAAAGGTTGGAACAAGTTTGAATGAAATTACGGGATATGTTGGTAGGTTTAGTTGAGGTCCCGGGGGCCTCGGGATGATTTTGGATGGTTGACGGAAGGATTTTTGGGGTTTTAAAGTTGCAGCTTCAACTTTTTTTTTTGTCATAACCGCATATGTAGTTTGGATTCCGTAGGTGCGGTGCCATAGAAGCGGCGGAGTAACCACAGAAGCGGAAAAGGAGGAAAGGCAGCAAGGACCGTAGAAGCGGAGTCTTCACTGCAGAAGCGGCCCCGCATCTGCAAAAGGATAACCACAGATGCGAAAAAATCAAGCCTTAAGTAAAAGTCGCAGATACGACAATGGTTTCACAAAAGCAGGACCGCACAAGAGGTCCAAGGACCACATATGCGGAAATAGCTGGGTAGAAATATGAAATTCGAGGGTTTAGTTTCAAAAGATAGAAATTCGATTTGGAGCTCGGGAGAGGGCAATTTTAGGAGGAAATTGAAGAGAAGATCAGTGGGTAACAATTCTTTAACCCTTTCTAGTTATATTCCATCAATCTATAGTTAGTTTCATCATTTAAATTCGGATTGGAGATGAAAATTGGGGAAAATTTGGAAGAAAGTCCTTAGACATAGAATTCGACTTTTGATTGGGCATTTGGCCTTAGATTTGGATAATTTTGGTACGTATGAACTCGTGAGATGTGAGGATTCTAAAATAATAAATTTTTTCCGATTCAAAGACGTGGGCCCGAGAGGCATTTTGGTCATTTTACATAATTTTGCGTATTAGCTTAGAATTTCTTTGTAGAATTAGTTGCTCGAAGTGTTATTTACATTATGCAATTAAATTGAATAGATTTGGGCCATTTGGAGTTGAGTACTCGTGGCAAGAACGTGGTCTCAGGTTGACTATTGAGTCGATTCGAGGTAAGTGGCTTGCCTAACCTTGTGTGGGGGACCTTCCCCTTAGGATTTGATATAATTGATAATTGAAATGCCTTGTACGTGAGGTGACAAGTGCGTACTTGTGCTAATTGTTGGAAATTCGGTTTTCATTAAGTAATTACTAGTATGTTTTCTTTCCTGTTTTTATTCCTCGCACTATTAAGCATGTTGTTAGCTTAGGAAAGCATGTCTAAGTGATTTAATTGCCTTATTTGTTCAACTGCTTTACCTGAATTCTATGCAGCATACTAGGCTAGACTATTTATTTGCCTTAATATGAAGTTTGACATTTCTGAGTATTTATCCTGTTTTTGCTGTGTATTCTCATAAGGACTACAGATGTGGGATTACGGTAGCTCACTTTGTCTATTTACATTTGGGATTACGGATGTGGGATTTCGGTAGATCCCCCTAAACAGTTATATGGAACTACGGGAATGCACCCAGTAGATTTCCCCAGTATTGGGTATATATATTTGGGACTACGGAATGTCATTCCGGTAAATCCCCGCGTACTATGAGCTGGACTACGGGATAGTATCTCGAAAGATTTATTGGATAAGTATATTTGGGACTACATGGCGGTATACTGGAAGATCCTCGATTGTTGATATTGGTGTTGAGTTGTATTTCCTTCTGTGTTTACTTTGCCTCTGTATAGTTGTTGTTGTCCTTTATATCCCGTGTTACTTTTACTGATATACTTATTTATACTGCTCTGTTCTACACTGTCGAACTTTATCTTTTATTTAACCTCAGTAGGGCCCTGACCTTCCTCATCACTACCCAACCGAGGTTAGGTTTGTCACTTAATGAGTACCACTGTGGTGTACTCATGCCCTTTCTGTGCATGTTTTTCATATGCAGATCTAGGTGTCGCGACTCAGTGCTATCACCTTTGAGGCGAGGCGATTACTTTAGCGACTTCGAGGTATATCTGCCGCATCCGCAGACCGAGGATTCCCTTTCTATTCTCGCTTTTAAGTATTAGCCCTTTTGCATTTTTGTTCTTTGTTAGACATTCTGGAGTTAGAGCTATGTAGTATCTTTAGCTTGTGATTCGTGGGTTTCCGGGTCTTGGAAGTATGTATTGGTTTTTGAGAGTTAAATATTCTGTATGCCGAGCGACACTTTTAAACGATGTTTATTACTTTATTTCTATTTTAAATTATTTTATTTCCGCAAATTTGGTTTTTCTTCCGCAATTTAGGCTTACCTAGTCATAGAGACTAGGTGCCGTTATGATGGTTCACGAAGGGCAAACCGGGGTCGTGACAAGTTGGTATCAGAGCTCTAGGTTCATAGGAGTCAGGAATCACAAGCGGGTTTATTAGAGTCTCGTTGATCGGTACAGAGACATGTGTACATATCTAGAAAAGGCTATGTAACTGTTAGGAAAAATTCCACTTCATTTGATTTCCTTGTCGTGCCAAGATTTTTATATCACAATTCTAAACTTCTGTCTTCTATTCTCTCACAGATAGTGAGGACACGTGCTACCCGAGATGATCAGGCACACGTGCCCCCTACTGCAGCCGTTAGAGGCCGGGGCTAGGATAGAGGCCGAGGACACGCACGCGGTGCAACCAGAGCACCTGCGCAAGATGCCACCGAGAAGCCACCAGCAGAGCCAGTCGGAGTCCATGCACCTGACACGCGTACTGCTACTACCACGCCATCACTTCAGGAGACTCTAGTACAATTCATGAGCATGTACACCACTTTGACTCAGGCAGGGTTGCTTCCCCTTGCTGCAGTTATATCCCATGCCGGGGGAGGAGCACAAACTTTTGCCGCCTGCACTCCTGAGCACGAGTGCATGTTGATCAGGTCCCAGAGATTATTCATGTGCAGCCTGTAGCCCTAGGCCATCCCGAGGATAAAGCAGCCGCTTCAGAGGATGAGCAGCGGAGACTTGAGAGGTTCAAGAAGTATGATCCTCCTGTATTTAGTGGGTTAGCATCAGAGGATGCCTTGGGATTTCTGGAGGAGTGTTACCCTATTCTCCGTACCATGGGTATATCAAGATCGAGTGGGGTTTCCTTCACTACTTTCCAGCTTCGAGGAGCGACCTATGAGTGTTGGCACACCTATGAGTTAGACAGTCCGGACGAGGCTGCTTTGCTGACTTGGACCCAGTTTTTAGATCTATTCTTGAGAGAGTTTGATCCTCAAAGCCTCAGATATGCATGGCGCGCTGAGTTTGAGCATTTGGACCAGAGTGCTATGACTGTCTCAGAGTATGCTGCCTGTTACACTAGCTTGGCTAGACATGCACCAACCTTGGTTTCTACTGTTTGCGAGAGGGTTTGCCGGTTTATTAAGGGGCTTATTCCTAGCATCAGGTCTATCATGGCTTGTAAGTTGGAGATGTATATTCCTTATCAGTAGGTGGTGAGCATTGCCAGGAGGATTTAGCGTATACATGCTAGGGAGATAGAGGAGAAGGAGGCCAAGAGGTCTCGAGAGTCGGGCCATTATTCTGGTGCCCGTGCCCCAGCTGCAGGTCGTCATGGTAGGGGTTACATGAGTCATCCTGTTCATTCAGATCTTCCACTATCCAATAGTGCTCCAGCTCCTCCTAGGCCTCAGGAGCTTTATTATGCACTTCCAATTTCTAGCGCACCTCCTGCACGGGGTTCTTTCAGAGGTCAGTCCAGTAGACCTGGCCCGAGCCAGTCATAGCCACCACGTCCTCCCAAAGCTTGTTTTGAGTGTGGTGACATATGCCACATGGTGAGGGACTGCCCCAGATTTGGGAGGGGTGCACCTTCACTGACTTTTCAGCCACAGCGTGCCCCGCAGAGTTCTCAAGCTGTTGTTACAGCTCCAGTTGCTATCCCACCTACTCAGCCAGCTAGAGGTGGAGGTCGGGGAGGTAGAGGTCACCCTAGAGGGGGAGGCCAGGTTCGATACTATTACCTTCCTACCCGTACCTAGGTTGTTGCCTTTGATTGTGTCATTATAGGTATTATACTAGTTTGTCACAGAGATGCATCGGTTCTATTCAATCTAGGATCCACTTATTCTTATGGGTCTTCTTATTTTGCTCTGCATTTGCGTGTATCTCGGGATTCTTTGAGTTCCCCTTTTTATGTTTCTACTCATGTGGGAGATTCTCTTATTGTGGACCTCATTTATCGATCGTGTTTGGTTGCTCTTAGTGGTTTTGAGACCAGAGCCGATTTATTGTTACTCATCATGGTACATTTTTATATTATCTTGGGCATGGACTGGTTGTTACCCCATTATGCTATTCTTGATTGTCATGCCAAGACCGTAACGTTGGCTATGCTAGGTATGTGGCGTGTTGAGTGGAGGGGTAATTTAGATCACACTCCCAGTAGAATTATTTCTTTCCTTAAAGCTCAACGTATGGATGAAAAGGGGTGTGACACATATTTAGCCTATGTGAGAGATGTCCGTATTGATACCCCTACAGTTTATTCAGTACCACTAGTACGGGACTTTTCTGATGTGTTTCCAGCTGATCTTCCAAGCATGCCGCCTGATAGAGATATTGATTTTGGCACTGATCTGTTGTTAGGCACTCAGCCTATTTCTATTCCTCCATATCGTATGGCTCTTCCTGAGTTAAGGGAGTTGAAGGATTAGTTATAGGAATTGCTTGATAAGGGCTTTATTCGACCCAGTGTATCATCTTGGGGTGCTTCTATCTTGTTTGTGAAGAAAAAAGATGGTTTTATGCGTATGTGTATTGATTATCGATAGTTGAACAAGGTTACAGTGAAGAACCATTATCTTTTGCCTTGTATTGATGATCTGTTTGACCAGCTTCAGGGCGCATGGGTGTTTTCTAAGATTGACTTGCGCTCAGGTTACCATCAGTTGAAGATTCGGGAGCCAGATATCCCAAAAACCGCTTTCAGGACTCGGTATGGTCGTTATGAGTTTCTTGTTATGTCATTTGGGCTGACCAATGCCCCAGCAGCCTTTATGCATTTGATGCACAGTGTATTCCGGCCATATCTTGACTCTTTTGTCATTGTCTTTATTGTTGACATTCTGGTGTATTCCCGGAGTCGGGAAGATCATGAGCAGCACCTGAGGACAGTGCTTCAGACTCTGAGGAAAAAGAAGTTATATGCAAAGTTCTCAAAATATGAGTTTTGGTTGGATACCGTGGCATTGTTAGGCCACGTAGTATCGAGTGAGGGTATTCAGGTGGATCTGAAGAAGGTAGAGGCAGTGGAGAGTTGTCCCAGACCATCCTCAGCTACAGAGATTTGTAGTTTTCTTAGTTTGGCGGGTTACTACCATCAATTTGTGGAGGGGTTTTCATCGATTATAGCCCCTATGACTAGACTGACCCAGAAGGGTGCTCTGTTCCAGTGGATGAAAGAGTGTGAGGCGATCTTTCTGAAGTTCAAGACAGCTTTGACTATAGCCCTGGTTTTGATATTGCATACAGGTCTAGGGTCTTACATTGTCTATTGTGATGCCTCGAGGAATGGCCTCGGAGTGGTGTTAATACAGGACGGTAGGGTGATTGCCTACACGTCCAGACAGTTGAAGGTACATGAGAAGAATTATCTGGTTCACAACCTTGAGTTAGCTGCCATTGTTCATGCCCTAAAAATTTTGTGCCATTATTTATACGATGTGCCTTGTGAGATTTATACTGACCATCGGAGCTTGCAGCACTTGTTCAAGAAAAAGGATCTAAATTTGTGCCAGAGGAGGTGGTTAGAGTTGCTGAAGGACTATGATATCACTATTCTATATCACCCGGGCAAGGCCAATGTGGTGGCCGATGCTTTGAGTCACCGGGCAGAGAGTTTAGGAAGTTTAGCTTATTTACCAGCATCCAAGAGGCCTATGGCAATGAATGTTCAGGCCTTAGCCAACCAATTTCTGAGATTGGATCTTTTGGAGTCCAGTCAGGTTCTAGCTTGCGTGGTTTCTCAGTCTTCATTATTTGATCGTATCAGGGAGCATCAGTATGATGCCCATCATTTGTTTGTCCTCAAGGACAAGGTTCAGCATGGTGATGCTAGAGATGTGACCATTGGCGAGGAAGGAGTATTGAGGATGCAGGGTCGGGTTTGTGCACCCAACGTTGATAGGCTTCGGGAGTTGATTCTAGAGGAGGTCTACAGTTTGCAGTATTCCATTCATCCAGGTGCCGTGAAGATGTACCAGGATTTGAGGCAATACTATTGGTGGAGGCGGATAAAGAAAGATATAGTTGGGTTTGTAGCTCGGTGCCTCAACTGTCAGCAGGTGAAATATGAGCACCAGAGACCGGGTGGGGTTGCTTCAGCATATAAATATTCTGAAGTGGAAGTGGGAGCTGATCACCATGGACTTTGTAGTTGGGCTCCCACGGACCTTGAGAAAGTTTGATGCTACTTGGGTGATTACGGATCGGCTGACCAAGTCCGCTCGTTTTATTCCCATATGTACTACTTATTCTTCGGAGTGGTTGGCGAAGATCTATATCCGGGAGATTGTTCGTCTGCATGGTATTCTAGTTTCCATCATCTCGGATAGAGGTACTCAATTCAGATCACGGTTCTGGAGGGCCGTGCAGCATGAGTTCGGTACTCGGATAGAGTTGAGTAAAACATTTCACCCTCAGACGGATGCACAGTCCGAGCGCACTATTCAGATTCTTGAGAATATGCTCTGTGCGTGCGTGATTGAGCTTAGAGGGTCTTGGTATCAGTTCTTGCCATTGGCAGAGTTTGCATACAACAACAGTTATCAGTCCACCATTCAGATGGCATCGTATGAGGCTTTATATGATAGGCGGCGTAGATCTCCGGTGGGTTGGTTCGAGCTGGGTGAGGCTAGATTATTGGGCACAGACTTAGTTCAGGATACTTTGGAGGAGGTTAAGGTGATTCAGGATAGACTCCGTACAGCCCAGTCTAGACAGAAAAGTTATGCAGACCAGAATGTTCGTGATGTTTCCTATATGGTTGGAGAGTGGGTTCTGTTCAGGTTTCGCCTATGAAGGGCGTTATGAGATTTGGGAAGAAAGGGAAGTTGAATTCGAGGTTTATTGGCCCTTTTGAGATATTGAGGCATGTTGGGGAGGTTGCTTATAAGCTTGTCTTACCTCCCAGCTTGGCAGGGGTTCATCCAGTATTTCATGTTTCCATGCTCCGGAGGTATCACGGTGATCCGTCGCACGTTGGATTTCAGTTCAGTCTAGTTGGACAAGGATCTATCTTTGTTGAGGAGCCAGTGGCAATATTGGATATGTAGGTTAGAAAGCTGAGGTCAAAGAACATTGCATCAGTAAAGGTTTAATGGCAAGGTCAGCTGGTCGAGGAGGCGACCTGGGAGACCGAGCAGGATATGCGCAGCCGTTACCCTTATCTTTTCACTACATCAGATATGTCTCTATACTCGTTCGAGGATGAACAAATGTTTAAGTGTAGGAAGATGTGACGACCCGGCCAGTCGTCTTAAGAATTAATGCCCTGATCCCCGATTAACTACTTTCCCCGTGTTTATTTCTACTATTTTGATTTGTCGGGATGTTCGATGTTAAGTTTTGGAGAGCTTTGGGACACTTAGTCCCTAAATGAGAGCTTAAGTGTTGGAAAGTTGACCATTGTCGGAACAGTGTGAAGACGGCCTCGGAATAGAAATCTGATGGTTCTGTTAGCTCTGTTGGATGATTTTGGGCTTAGGGGCGTGTTCGGATTGTGTTTTGGAGGTCCTGTGAGCATGTAATTTTTGCCCTATACAAGAACTACTCCCAAAAAATTCAAAATAAAATAGTTTTGTGTTGTTTGCAATTTTGTGGATTTTGGGTTATTTTTCTTTTATCGTTTGCATTTGTCTGTGCATGTTTATTTGTTAAATTAATAAAAAATATGTTGCAGTTAGGATTTAATTTTACAATTACGAGTAATTAAGTTTGTTTTACAAAAATGAAAAATCACAAAAATATGTACTTTGCATTTTTAGCATTTAATGTCCAAATTGTGTGATTTTATTTTAATTGGTGTTTAATTTTATGTGATAATTATTATTAGGAGTTAATTAGTATTTTAAAGTAATTTTTGATTTCATGATTTAATCTAGGATTTTTGATTTTTAAATTAGATATTAAAAAAGAAATAAAAGAAATAAAAGAAATAAAAGAAAGGAGAACAAAAAATAGAAAGGAAATTCGGACTAGTCCATCCTTTAATTTAAACCAATCAGGCCCAATTCTCACACACCTCACACACCTAATCCAGGCCCAAACCGGCTGGTCTCACAGACGTCCCAAACGACGTCGTTCTGCCACGCCCAATCTGGGCCGTTGATCTCAATTCAATCGACGGTCCAGTCCGCCCCTAACATCGAGGAAACGACGTCGTTTCAGGCACATTGATCTGAACCGTTCATTTAGTTTGATCGAACGGTCCATCGCGATAGTCCCGCAACCCGACCCAACTCGTTCCCAAACCGACCCACCCCGTTACACCCTAAACAACCCCGTTTCATATAAGTGCATTGATCCAAGCCGTTGATCCCAGATGATCCAACGGCCTGGAACTAATCCCCCATCCCGTATATAAGTGTCCAAGCCATACCCCGCCCCTTTCAAACCCCCCCTCGCCTCATCTCTCTCAAACATCATTTCTTCAGAGATAAGGAACCCTATCTAGCGGCCACCATACCCCCACCGCCCTTAAGCCGGCGGCCACCCCTCCGATGACCACCAAATTTACACTATTTGACCACTAGACCACCCTCACCCCAAATCCACGTTCAGTTTCCTTCGAATCATCTTAGAACCCCTCGAATATTAGATCGAAGATAAACACTGAATTTCCAAAGATTAAAATCGAGGGCCCGCTTTGAAGATTTGAAGTCGGAATAGGTTATAGTCATGCGTTCTCGTTTGAGAACTCATGATTAGAACCTGTTTCTACCCAAAATCAAGGGATGTCGAGGATTTGTTCAAGCCGAGCTGGTCGTTCATCTTAGGTATTTCCCATTTCCATTCTTTGGATTTTGTTATTTAATTTTCATTTTTCTCCTTTTCTCCTTTTTCCATTTTTTCTGTTTCATCTCATTTTTCTCGACTTCATTCGATATGCTTCTTTTCGGATTAATTTCCTATCACGTCAGTTTGTTTTGATTTGGTAATTGGTCTTGACTCGTTGATTTTTTGGTCAATTGTTAAAGTTAGTCAGTTTGTCAATTGGTTAGAACATTTCCGATTTTTGCAATCGATAAACATAAATTTGCCCAATATGCTAAAAATTTAAGGATTAGTTCATCACAATGTTTGAATCGCTTAGTTGGTCTTCACGTTTGTTTTGAATTGCTTGGTCAGTTGAAATGCTTTGAAAATACTTGAACTGTTGTTTTGGTTGTCACCTGAACCTACTGTGTCATTCCCTATAAGTGTGTTCTGAATCATTGAAATCCTTGGTCTTTAGTTTGATGGTGTTTGATCAGACCTGCGTTCTATTCTTGAACTGTTTATTGTTTTAATAAATCGAATTGGTTATAGCTGTTGGGGGTCTGGTACATATTGAAGGGTAATTGGGTTAGGGTAGTAGTTTCAGGCTTTCAGGTGGGTAATATGGGGATTAAAAAACTTTTGAAATGTGTTAGTTTAAGTGGACTGTCAGTAGAGTACTAGTATAACATTAAACTAATACATTTGCTTAAAAAGGGGGGGTATAAGGCTTAAAAAGCCTTGATACGAACATCATGTGCATTTGCATCATACCCAGGTTTTGAACCTGGAATAACTTGACTTCATGCCGAATCCCTAGTAGGAACGCTTATTTGCATCATGTGTATTTGACTTAGGGGACTCAACACAGGGGTTGGGTCCGTCTAGGACAAGCAACCTGAAATGAAAAACACCATCCTGCTGCATCCTGTTTGTTTTACGCATTTATTTGCTTCAGACTTGTATGCTGACCGGCTTCTGAAAATCGGGAATACGGGAAAACTAAGAAAAAGAAAAAAAATAGCAGCATAGAGAAGTAATCACCTATTTTTAGAAAAAAAAAACCCCAATGCCCAAATTGCGTCGAAACTCTGCCAAAATTTTGAAAAAATGGAAATGTTCTTTTTAGTGTGATTTATTTGAAAAACAAAAGAAAGACGTCTTGTTTTCAAAATTAGTTTATTTTCTTGGCCTGAACTACGGTGGTTTGATTCTCACTGGATGTGAGATATGTAGGCAATCCTCATCGGGTCCAACCTCCCATTCTGCAAAAATAGCCAAAAAATATCAAATTTTAATTTCATCATAAATAAGTCGGGTGATGCCGTCTTTATCAAATATAGCCGAATGTTCCCGAAAGGGACGCTGGAAGGCTGACTTTGCATAAACGGCCACCTTTGATCATTTTTTCATAGATTTTTGGCCAGTTAGCCCACACAGCCTTAAAATCTTCGTCCCCGAGGTGCTAAAAGGCAGTGTTTGCAATATTGGGTTTTCTATTTTTGAAAAACAAGAAAAAGAGTCATAAATAAGTTGGGTGATGCCGTTTTTATCAAAAATAGCCGAATGTTCCCGAAAGGGATGCCGGAAGATTGACTTTGCATAAACAGCCACCCTTGGTCATTTTTAAGGTTCTTTGACCAGTTAGCCCACACAGCCTTAAAATCTTCGTCCCCGAGGTGCTGAAAGGCCGTGTTTGCAGAACCAGGTCTTTTATTTTAATTCAAAAAACAAGAAAAGAGTCAGTGTGCAAGTGAATGATGTTTGGATTTTTGGTCAAAGTAAGCCAAGCCAGCTTCGGCGGTGTTTTAAAACGTTCTTGTCGAGATAGCCTTAGACAGTTGTCGAAAAGCTATTTTCGTAACAAAACGGATAATTTTGTGAAGTGTCATAAAATAATCCTCCCCGGCCTCAAAATTCATGTGAAATTGGGAAAGGGCCATGCTTGCAAAAATGGTCATTTGGATAAAATTGGCAAATAGGGAAGGAATTTGTCAGTTTGAGTAAGTGGGTTGTTCAATTTTCGGATCTGTATTTTGTCTTTCCTTCAAAACATGTTAGCTTAGTCATTTTTTTAAATTCCTTTTAATCAAAGTTTGTCTACCATGAAAAACTGAAAATTCCAAAAAAAATATTTTGTTGTTATTTGCCGTTTATCTGGCAGAACTACGCACGGTCTAATTTATGAGGGGACATGATACGTAGGCAATCCACATAAGATTCGACCACCACTAAAAAAAATTAAAAAAAAACAAAAGTGAAAAATGTTGATAATAATAAGGACTGACTGAGTCCATTTTAATATGCTTCGAATTGTGAAGAGAGTTGAGGTGGTCGGTTTGTGGCAAGCGGACAACACAAGATCCGAGGAAAAATGATAACTGACATCGAAGCTGTTACAAGTGCTCAAGAGACTCAGGGTCAGAGAGTTCAACTAGAGTCTACGGTGTTCGAGGAAAATAAAATGCCGAAATAGAGAACGACTGAAACATGTCAAGCATGGGCCAATGGTCGAGGAGAGCCCCATCCCAAGTCATAATCTGCTACACAATAAGAGCACCACTCACATTCGTTTGAGCCTCCAGCAAACATCGAGAAGCCTGCCCCAAAGATGATACAGGAGGAAATAACCCAAAGAGTGAAAGGATTAGAATAACGGTTGAAAAACATGCAAGGGTTGGCTTGTCAAGAGAGCGTTGCCTTCAGAGATCTATGTATGTTCCCCGATGTCCACTTGTCGTTTGGTTTCAAGCTTCCCAAATTTGAAAAATACGATGGACATGGAAACCCTATGGCCCATTTGAAAAGGTATTGCAATCAACTAAGAGGTGTGGGAAGAAATGAAGAATTGCTAATAGCTTATTTTGGGGAAAGCCTTATGGGAGTAGCATCTGAATGGTTTTTGGATCAAGACACATCTCGCTGGTACGTCTGGAACGATATGGCACAAGCGTTTGTCTAACAGTTCCAATACAACATCAACACTGTCCCAAACCGCATTTCCCTTTCAAACCTGAAGAAGAAACCAAGTGAAAGTTTCAGGGAATATGCCATTAAATGGAGAGAGCAAGCAGCTCGAGCTAAGCCACCCATGGATGACCACGAGTTAATCACTGTCTTCCTTCAGGCTCAAGAGCCGGATTACTTTCAAAACATGATGTCCGCAGTTGGCAAATCCTTCATGGAAGCAATCAAAATGGGAGAAATGGTGGAGAACGGTCTTAAGACAGGCAGAACTATAAGTCAAGCGGCTCTCAAAGCTGCAGCTCAGGCTGTCCAAATTGAATCTGGTGACACGAATGGGAGGGATGAAGAAATCATGATGACATCCGGGTTAAGAAGAGGTCCCAGAAGAACACCTCGAAGGTATGCGTAGCCTCGTCAATCTTTTCATGAGTCTCCACCTCATAACCCACCATACTCCCTAGATCCACCCCAATATGATGTCCAGCCATCAAAACGCCCAAGAAAGCGAGCGCGAGCATCACAAAATCTCCACCAGCCTCCGCTAAATTTCCAAATACCTTCTAACCCACATCTAAGCCAGGGGTATAAAAGGGAACAGAAGCTGAAAGATAGTTTTACACCAATAGGAGAGTCGTATGAAGGCTTATTTGAGAAGTTAAAGCAACATGACATGATTGCACCCATTCCTCCAAATCGGGTGGACCGACGTGCAAGAAGCTTTGACCCATCTAAAAGGTGTGAATACCACTCCAATGCTCGGGGGCACAATATGAAAAGTTGTAGGGATTTGAAGAGAGCAATAGTAAGAATGATTCAAGAATGGGTGATTGTGATCCATGACAGTGACAGGGAGCACGTGAATCCTCTCGGGGATGTGTCGACTAAAGTTGAAGATGTTGAAGCAGATAGTAGTCTCGACAATATTGATGCAAAGCTCAGTGGCTAAGATGCCGTGCTTGGTAATTGGAAAGACTCTCCATTTCTTGATCAACCGGAGTGGAGTTTTTGGTAGCTTGTTTTGTTGTCATTTCTGTTATCCAGGTTATTTCAGGGTTGTAAGCTGGATATGGTCCTGTAAATCAAACCCTTATATCTTTGAGTTTGTCCAGTCCCTTTGGTCGTAGTATCTCATTTAGCGTTTGCCTAGGTTTGTTCTAAGGATTGTAACCCTAGTATAGTTTGCTATTTTCGTTACTCGAATTGTTTTTATCGTCTAATGCAATGTCCTATTTTCTGTTATTTCGAGTCATCTATTTTTTTTAGTTCCCTCCTCTTTATAGTGCTTTTCCTGTCAACTCTAATGACATCGACATGCGCGCGTAATTCTAGGCCTATCCGTAAAAGTTCAATCATGAAACAATTGGGAAGATAATAGGGGAAACAGGAATAGATGAAGATTATTTGAAGCCCGAACCATGTAAAACTGGGGATAAAACATAAAGAAACTGTAAAAACAAGCGGGCCGAATTGCATGATAAATGAGAGTGAAAGTGTTGCCCAAGCGGTGCTTTGTATTTAACCGATGAAGAAAGCAAAAATGTGGATACAGCTATCAAGTCTAGCACGATCAGAAGATGTTACAAATCTTTGTTTAATCACATTATTTGTGCTTGGAATGTTTTGAAGATTGGAATGACGAAGGCATTTTGTTCTTCTATCTAAACACTTTATCCATCGTTAACCCTTTGAGCCTTATTTGTTTTCTTTTATACCCCTCGTTCGGAATCGGTAGCAAAGATTAGAGGATAAAGAAAAAGAAAAAGAAAAAGAAAAAGAAAAA
This sequence comes from Nicotiana glauca, assembly GCA_026770625.1. Classification (NCBI taxonomy): domain Eukaryota; kingdom Viridiplantae; phylum Streptophyta; class Magnoliopsida; order Solanales; family Solanaceae; genus Nicotiana; species Nicotiana glauca. Next base: position 159,309 of record MU781035.1, read on the forward strand.
GAAAAGAAAAAGAAACCAACAAAAACAGCAAAAAACAACAAAAGAGAAAGAAAAAGATAAAGAAAAGAAAAAAAGAAAATAATAAGTGGCAAGGAAAACTATAACAGCGAGGAATTGAGAACTACGTTTGACCTGAATCCTTAAAGAGGATACGTAGGCACTTCACGGCTCGGTCATAGTGTAACAAAAAATCAAAAATCCCCAAGCAAGAAACTGGGGCAGAAGTTATGTTTGTTGTAAAGAAATCTAGTTCCGACGGTTGTAAATTGTGAACCCAAATTGATTCGTTTTGAGCCTCTAAATACCCTTTCTTTCTAGCCTATCCAAAATCCCACATTACGGTCCAAAGAAAGACCTTCCAATCAGTCTTCAAAAGATGCCAAGTCAGGCATATGGAAGTCGAGAATAACACTCTGGTCCCCAGCAGAAAAGAAATAAAATGAGAGAGTCTTATCGGTAACACCCCAATCCCCAGCTGAAAAGCAATATAAATGAGAGAGTCTTATCGGTAAAAACCTTCACGGGCACCTTGAGGCAACTGTAAGTTGAGAGAGAAACCAAAATGAGAGAGGCTTGATAGTGAAAACCCTTCGGGCACTACAAGTCGAGTAAAGATTGAGAATCAGATGGGAAAGCCCCAGATGAAGATTGTGAAAGGCGATTAACGACGGAGGATAGGCTATATGTGCATGTCATGGCCATTAGAGTTGGTGTCCACGTCAGATAGGTTTTTACTTTATAGTTTTTCTTGCTAGGATTCATCTCTTTCTTTTGTCTTTTACTATGTTCCTTTTATCTTCGTTCATTTCCTCTTCCTGGGTCTGTTTGGTCAGAACAAGTAAGAAATGACTTCAAAATTTGCCATCAGCTTTCCAATTATGCAAGACGAGATCTGACTAGTACATCAAAGTGGTATAGGTCAGAAAAGGACAACAAAAGTGCATTGAGCTGGTAATAGTCAACATGCTTTGAGATTCGTGCAAATACCCAAGATTGGTCCATATCAATTCATAGACAGTGCAACAGAAATAGGGCCAGGGTGATTGAATCAAGGGCATATTCGATGTCGAGATTGACAAAAGGGTGGACCAGTGTCAAGAAGGATATCCCCAGCAGAAATCGAAGGTTATAGACCTCAAGGCCAAGGCCAGTGAACAGATCAAGAAATAATAACGCGAAAAGTGATGGGCGTAATTTGGAGATTCATGTAAGATACAAAGGTCGGGTAGATGTCGTTCCAGGAGCAATACAACAAATATAGGATATGGGTCTGAACAGAGAAAGGGTATTTCAGTGATACAGATGACAGAGAAAGTGGTTAATCAGCAAAAAGGCAAGAAATCAGCAGACATGGGAAACATATGGGGTCAGATGAGGAGACTAGAAATAATAGTCGGGAAGTTTGTAGATAAGGAAGCAGTAGAAGGTTGAAAGTTATCGGCCAAGTTTCAAGACGGTCGAGCGAGGAAAAGGGAAAACCATCCCCAGCAGGAGTATCACAACCAACCACCACGTTTTAAACTGACAGAATTTTTTTTTATTTGAAACAGGGACAAGAAATGTTATTGATGACGGAAAGATATGATACAAGGAAAGTTATCAAACTGGGGCAGAAAATTTTTCTTTCATTTTGAAAATTTTCCTGAAGTCGGGTACCGGCTTGAGGAAAGAAGAAAGATAATTTTCCAGCAGTGTTATCCCCGAAAAAAAAAGAAAAAAAGGCCAGTGTTATCCCCAGCAGTTCTCAAAGGAATGAAACACAAGTTGTAAAAGAAATAGTTTTGAAGAAGGAAGATAACACCAGCTTTACGGGAAACAGTCTTTGAAGGAGGAAGATAACATATTTTAAAAAAGTGTTATCCCCAGCAGTTTACAAAAGAATGAAACACCAGTTTTGAGGGAAGTAGTTTTGAAGGAGGAAATCATCCCCAGCGAGAAGGAACAAAGCTAGTCTGGCTATGGTGCAAAATCTAAGTCTGATGAAGGAAATCGTAGTCCGATGAATCTTTCACCTAAGATAATAAAATCTTAGTCCGATGAATATTTCTCCTAAGATAGGAAATCTTAGTCTGACGAATCTTTCTTCTAAGATAACAAGAAGTGGGAAGTAACAGTTGGAAATGAGAAATCATAAGGAAGGCGAGAGTTGGAAGGTTTCAAGTAAGATGAAAAAAAGAGGGAGAAGCAACAATTGGGAAGTTTTGGACAAAATAACAGGAAGTAGGAAGTAACAGTTGGAAAGTTGCAGATAAAATAACAAGGCAACAGTAGAAGTTTTCAGATAAAACAACAAGAAGGGGGGAGCAACAATCGGAAGGTTTCAAGTAAGATCACACAAAAATGGACCTAGTTTGATGAATTATCTCCTAGAGTCAAAATCTTAGTCTGTTGAAACTCACTTAAGATAAAAATCTTAGTCTGATAAATTTTTTACCTAAGATAAAGATAAAAATCTTAGTCTGAGTCTGATGAATTTTTCACCTAAGATAAAGATAAAAATCTTAGTCTGTTGAAACTTTCACCTAAGATGAAAATTTTAGTCTGATGAAGTTTTCACCTAAGATAAAGATAAAAATCTTAGTCTGTTGAAACTTTCACCTAAGATGAAAATCTTAGTCTGATAAATTTTTTCACCTAAGATAAAGATAAAAATCTTAGTCTGTTGAAACTTTCACCTAAGATGAAAATCTTAGTCTGTTGAAACTTTCACCTAAGATGAAAATCTTAGTCTGATGAATTTTTCACCTAAAGATAAAGATGAAAATCTTAGTCTGTTGAAACTTTCACCTAAGATGAAAATCTTAGTCTGATAAATTATTTCACCTAAGATAACAGAACGGAAAGGCATTATCTTTTTAAATTGGATTTGAGGTTTTAAATTATTGTTGAAGTCAGGTGCCCGCTTGAAGAATGGAATGACATTTTATTTTTTAAGTTGTTGTTGAGGTCAGGTGCCCGCCTGAAGAACGGAAAGGCATTAACTTTTTAAATTGCATTTGAAGTTTGAAATTATTGTTGAAGTCAGATGCCCGCCTGAAGAATGGAATGGCGTTTTATTTTCTAAGTTGTTGTTGAGGTCAGGTGCCCGCCTGAAGAACGGAAAGGCATTATCTTTCTAAATTGCATTTGAGGTTTTAAATTATTGTTGAAGTCTGGTGCCTGCCTGAAGAATGGAATGACGTTTTATTTTCTAAGTTGTTGTTGAGGTCAGTTGCCCGCCTGAAGAACGGAAAGGCATTATCTTTTTAAATTGTATTTGAAGTTTTAAATTATTGTTGAAGTCAGGTGCCCGCCTGAAGAACGGAAAGGCATTATCTTTTTAAATTACATTTGAGGTTTTTAATTATTGTTGAAATCAGGTGCCCGCCTGAAGAACGGAAAGGCATTATCTTTTTAAATTGCATTTGAGGTTTTAAATTATTGTTGAAGTCAGGTGCCTGCCTGAAGAATGGAATGGCGTTTTATTTTCTAAGTTGTTGTTGAGGTCAGGTGCCCGCCTGAAGAACGGAAAGGCATTATCTTTTTAAATTGCATTTGAGGTTTTAAATTATTGTTGAAGTCAGGTGCCTGCCTGAAGAATGGAATGGCGTTTTATTTTCTAAGTTGTTGTTGAGGTCAGGTGCCCGCCTGAAGAACGGAAAGGCATTATATTTTTAAATTGCATTTGAAGTTTTAAATTATTGTTGAAGTCAGGTGCCCGCCTGAAGAACGGAAAGGCATTATCTTTTTAAATTGCATTTGAGGTTTTTAATTATTGTTGAAGTTAGGTGCCCGCCTGAAGAACGGAATGGCGTTTTATTTTTTAAGTTGTTGTTGTTGTTGAAGTCAGGTGACCGCCTGAAGAATGGAATGTCATTTTATTTTTAAGTTAAAGTTGAGGTCAGGAGCCCGCTTGGAGAGCGGAAAGACGTACCTTTTTAATCCAAGAAGTCAGTAAAGCGGAGGGTTACAACAAAAATCCCCAGCATATATCCAAATCCAAAATCAGAAGGAAGGCAACAGTGGCCGGAAGAAAGCAGTTCAAGCTTCGAAGGAACAGTAATTCGAAGCTCACAAAAAAGAAATAAACAGTTCAAGTTCGGCGATCAAGAGAGGATACAAGTCAAGTTAGAAACACCAAAGACACAGGAAGAGCAAGTTGAAGATCTAGATAAGATTTTCTAATTCATAGGCTAGTTTAGTCTAGCTTCTTGTTTTCTTTTAGCATGGTGTAATAAGGAGGTCAGTAGCAGCAGCAGCAACAGTAGTAACAGCGAAATCACAGTTCCATGGTAGTCCCAGCTACCAAAACTTCCCGAACTACATTGACTTGATTCCCTTTTAGCCAGGGATATGTAGGAGACCTTTTGAAGCAAAGGTTCGGTCAAATCTTTCAAAAAAGATGCTTCACACGGAGTACTCAAACGGGCAAAAAATCGCTCGTATCCGCTCACTTTATCTTTGCACGAAAACTCTTCGTGTTTCCGGGCAAAGAGGGGCAGCTGTGAGCACGTGATTTTTGCCCTATATAAGAACTACTCCCAAAAAATTCAAAATAAAATAGTTTTGTGTTGTTTGCAATTTTGTGGATTTTGGGTTATTTTTCTTTTATCGTTTGCATTTGTATGCGCATGTTTATTTGTTAAATTAATAAAAAAATATGTTGCATTTAGGATTTAATTTTACAATTAGGAGTAATTAAGTTTGTTTTACAAAAATAAAAAATCACAAAAATATGTACTTTGCATTTTTAGCATTTAATGTCCAAATTATGTGATTTTATTTTAATTGGTGTTTAATTTTGTGTGATAATTATTATTAGGAGTTAATTAGTATTTTAAAGTAATTTTTGATTTCATGATTTAATCTAGGATTTTTGGTTTTTAAATTAGAAATTAAAAAGGAAATAAAAGAAATAAAAGAAAGGAGAACAAAAAATAGAAAGGAAATTCGGACTGGGCCATCCTTTAATTTAAACAAATCAGGCCTAATTCTCACACGCCTCACACACCCAATCCAGGCCCAAACCGGCTGACAGACATCCCAAACTACGTCGTTCTGTCACGCCCAATCTGGGCCGCTGATCTCAATTCAATCGACGGTCGAGTCCACTCCTAACATCGGGGAAACGACGCCGTTTCAGGCTCATTGATCTGAACCGTTCGTTCAGTTTGATCGAACGGTCCATCGCGATAGTCCCGCAACCCGACCCAACTCGTTCCCAAACCAACCCACCCCGTTACACCCTAAACGACCCCGTTTCATATAAGTGCATTGATCCAAGCCGTTGATCTCAGATGATCCAATGGCCTGGAATTAATCCCCCATCCCGTATATAAGTGTCCAATCCATACCCCGCCCCCTTCAAACCCCCCCTCGCCTCGTCTCTGTCAAACCTCATCTTTTCAGAGATGAGGAACCCTATCTAGCCGCCACCATACCCCACCGCCCTTAAGCCAGCGGCCACCCCTCCGATGACCACCAAATTTACACCCTTTGACCACTAGACCACCCTCACCCCAAATCCACGTTCAGTTTCCTTCGAATCATCTTAGAACCCCTCGAATATTAGATCGAAGATGAACACTGAATTTCCAAAGATTAAAATCAAGGACCCGTTTTGAAGATTTGAAGTCGAAATAGGTTATATTCATGCGTTCTCGTTTTAGAACTCATGATTAGGAGCCCGTTTGGATTGGCTTAAAAAAAGTGGCTTTTAAGTATAAGTGCTTAAAAGCACTTTTAAATGTTGGAGCTTGTTTTATAAATAAGCAGTTAAGTGTTTGGATAAAAGTGCTGAAACTTAAAAAAAGTTATTGAAGTGTTTGGTAAATAAGTAACGGTAAGCACTTGTTTCTGTTAAAATGACTGAAATATCCTTAAAGTTGTTAACACTATAAAGAAAATGATTACGATAATATTTTATTCTAAATTAATACATACACAAAAAAATTATAATTTAGTTCATTTTCAATTTAAACTGATTGTCTAAATATAAATTATTTATTTAAATAACATGCAATAATCTATTATTTCACCAAAAAATATTTTTCAGCCCATAGCTTCAAATTCTTTGTTAACATGTAGACTCATTGAAAATTTTGATCTAGAATATAGTTTCACCAATTTAAAAAAATTAGGGATTAATCAACAGTAATCTTTTAAAAAAAATGTTATGGAACCAAAAAGAAACTAAAATAAAATAATTTATATAAAATGTTAAATGTATCAAACATGTACAAAGTTACAGGTGGCTTTACGTTTACTACTTCAACAAATTGATAAAAGTTTAATGGCAACAGAGATTGAAAATGACGGAGGAAAGGAAAAAAAGAAAAGATTGGGGTATTTTGGAAATTATACATAAGTATCAGGGATAGCAATGTAAAATACTTGGTCAAAGGGGGATGGCTTTTAAGCTAGAAAAAAAAAAGTTGAGATTACCCAACTTATCACTTTTGGCTTAATTTGGACCTTTTGGCTTAAAAGCATTTGACCTTAAGCAAATTTTAAGTTTGCCAAACACCTCAATAAGCTAAAAAATGACTTAAAAGCTGGTTTGACCAGCTTTTAAGCCCATCCAAACAGGCTCTAGAACCTGTTTCGACCCAAAACCAAGGGATGCCGAGGATTTGTTCAAGCCGAGCTGGTCGTTCATCTTAGGTATTTCCCATTTTCATTCTTTGGATTTTGTTATTTAATTTTCATTTTTCTCCTTTTCTCCTTTTTCCATTTTTTCTGTTTCATCTCATTTTTCTCGACTTCATTCGATATGCTTCTTTTTGAATTAATTTCCTATCACGTCAGTTTGTTTTGATTTGGTAATTGGTCTTGACTCGTTGATTTTTTGGTCAATTGTTAAAGTTAGTCAGTTTGTCGATTGGTTAGAACATTTTCGATTTTAGCAATCAATAAACATAAATTTGCCCATATGCTAAAAAATTAAGGATTAGTTCATCACAATGTTTGAATCGCTTAGTCGGTTGTCACGTTTGTTTTGAATTGCTTGGTCAGTTGAAATGCTTTGAAAATACTTGAACTGTTGTTTTGGTTGTCACCTGAACCTACTGTGTAAGTGTGTTCTGAATCATTGAAATCCTTGGTCTTTAGTTTGATGGTGTTTGATCAGACCTGAGTTCTATTCTTGAACTGTTGATTGTTTTAATGAATCGAATTGGTTATAGTTGTTGGGGGTTTGGTACAGATTGAAGGGTAATTGGGTTAGGGTAGTAGTTTCAGGCTTTCGGGAGGGTAATGTGGGGATTAAAAAACTTTTGAAATGTGTTAGTTTAAGTGGACTGTCAGTAGAGTACTAGTATAACATTAAACTAATACATTTGTTTAAGAATAGTGGGGAACAAAACATAGTAACATGGGAGGGTTTAAGGGAAAATGATTAAACCAATAGGCACCCATACTTAATTGAATTAAAAAATGACACAAGACACATGGTAGTGGGGAGGGCAGAGAATATCATGGGGAAGAAAGGTTTTTCCTAATAGTTTAAGTGTTTCAAGGGCTTCTGGAGATTCTTAGAGCCTAAGACAATAAGGGGTTTTCAGGAGAGCATTTTAAGAGAGTTTTAGGGGGTCTCTTCTTGGTCAGTGGAAAAGAATAAGTCTTGAAAATCAGTTTGAGAGAGAGCATTTTTAAGCCAGTTCTTCTAAAGCATTTTTGAGAGTTTGAGGATCAGTTTTCTTGAAAGCTTTTAAAGCTGAATTCTTCTACACTTTGAAACCTTAAGAGTTTGAGAGAGTGCTTTAGACAATGAGCTCACACTGTTACATTGATTTTAAGAGCAGAAACAGTTCCAATCTCTCTGTTTCTGTTCTGTGCTTGGGTGTTCAGGGCCTTTAAAGATAGTTGGTGATTTATTTGAGGGTTGTTGGGTATTATATGATTGCTGAAAGATGTTCTTGACTGCCTAGTCTAATTTCTAGTAGATTCAGTGTTTTGGTTAAGCTTCTTTCTTCCTGGGCATTTGACTGTGGTTTGGTCTTGAACTTGGCTCTATTTATTGCTGCTGACTGTCAACCTACTGCTTGTGTATTGTTGCTACTGACTTCTTCTTGTCCTTTCGCTCCTTCTTGACTTCTAGCCCAGGTACACACATGAATTCAACACTGATGTAACTTGGAGATTGAGCATGAAATGAAAAATGTTCGGGCATTTGATTACTAGATGTTGTATCTGTCAAGTAGATGTAAATGATAAGTATCATGTAGTCAAATTTGACCCTTAATTCAATGAAATGTCGACTGTTAAGTTTGTACCTAATTGGGATTGTTTTAAAGCTGTAATTTGTAGTTATCAGCTGTAGATTCAATATAGTTAGTACTCATTTTATGTTTGGCATTTGCCTATTTACAATTTCAAAAATCAGAAATAGTTTACACTTGCAATTAAGTTGAAATTAGTTCTTTGAGTATATTGTTTTAGGACAAGCGTTGACAATTCTAGGTCAGTGACTAGTTTAATTTTCCATCTTAGCAAATAGGTTGAATGTGGGAAACGGATTAGTAGGTTCTTCATATGGTTAAATTTGGAAAACAAAATATTGATAAATGTGAGTTCCTAAGAATTAAAAGCGATTAAGGTATAGCTATTCCAGTCATTTCGAAACCGATTCAGCAACCTTGTTAATTGACAATTGTTTAAGATGTTTTACAACCAAGGTGTAATTAGTCAAGTGGAATTCCTTGCTTAGAATTAACTAATGTACTAAAGTTGAAATACTGCATGTGGGTTCGATCTCGGATCAGGGCATCACAACCGCTTGGGCTTCCCTTTCGTTTACACCAGACAGATTCGATACGAGTTTAAAGCACCCCAATCGTTCGGGCCTACTCGCTGCCGATTGGGCCCGATTTAAAGATTTCAATGTGTAGTTTAACATAGTATAAGTTTGGGCCTTCGAGTTAGGTAGCAGATTTAAATTAAAAGATTCGTCCTTTTGTTTGGATCCGGACTTGAACTTGAAGCCCGATTTTGTAATATTAATTTATTAGGATTTTCCCTTTTATTTTTAGAGACAATAAAAATAGCAAATCATAGTCGCTTTCAGGTTTGCCTTTAAATAATAAATGAGACGAGCCTCGCCAAAATAAAACGCGCAAACTGCGGGGCCCTCAATAATTGGTTGAATTAAAATACTTAGGTTTCGGGAGAGGTTGTTTAGCGAATTTTACGGTCCTCCCCAAAGATAATAACGCGTTAGACTCTTTAGGCGCGGTTCTAATAATATTACCTTCCTAAACTCGGGTGCACATTTATGTGACATTTCCAAATCTCAACAGAGTTGAAAGGTATCGATAACTACAGGTGCATTGATGTGACGTGGTTCGAGATGCGTTTTCACAACGTTGCAATTCTCTTAAAATAATAATAATAATAAAAGCGGTTCAAAGTTAAAAGCACATGGGTAAAAACATGTATTAAAATAAGATAATTTAGCCAAATATAACAGTTGAGCGACCGTGCTAGAACCACGGAACTCGGGAATGCCTAGCACCTTCTCCCGAGTTAACATAATTCCTTATCCGGATTTCTGGTTCGCAGACTGTTAAACAGAGTCATTCTTTTCGTCGATTCGGGATTCAACTGGTGACTTGGGACACCATAAAACTCCCAAGTGGCGACTCTGAATCTCTTAATAAACGAATCCCGTTTCGATTGTCCTTTAATTGGGAAAACTCCCTTTATTATGCCCTTGCGGGTATGGTAGGTAAAAAGGAGGTGTGACAGGTCCATAGCTAATTTTGGCTAGAAATGCCGAAAGGTCAAATTTTAAAGTTTTAGGTTAGATAGTGAGATTTTGATCCGAGGATTGGAATGGAATTCCAGAAGTTGGAGTAGCTTCATAGTGTTGAATGTGACGTGTGTGCAAAATTTTAGGTCATTCGGACGAGGTTTGATAGACTTTTTGATCGAAGGTGTATTTTTAGAGTTATTGGGGATTCTTAGGCTTGAATCCGATGAAAAATAGGTGTTTTAATGTTGTTTTGAGCGTTCTGAAGGTTGGAACAAGTTTGCATGAAGTTATGAGATATGTTGGTAGGTTTGGTTGAGGTCCCGGGGGCCTCGGGATGATTTCAGATGGTTGACGGAAGGATTTTTGGGGTTTTGAAGTTGCAGCTTCAGTTGTTTCTCTATCATAACCGCACCTCAGAAGCGGCGGAGTAACCGCAAAAGTGGAAAAGGAGGAAAGGCAACAGGGACAGCAGAAGCAGCCCCGCATCTGCGAAAGGATAACCGCAGATGCAAAAAAATCAAGCCTTAAGTGAAAGTCGTAGATGCGACAATGGTTCCGCAAAATCGAGACCGCAGATGCGGAAATAGCTAGGCAGAAATATGAAATTCGAGGGTTTAGTTTCAAAAGTGGGAAATTCGATTTGGAGCTCAGGAGAGGGCGATTTTGTGAGGAAATTGAAGAGGAGATCAGTGGGTAACAATTATTTAACCCTTTCTAGTTATATTCTATCAATCTATAGTTAGTTTCACCATTTAAATTCGGATTGGAGATGAAAATTGTGGAAAAGATGGAAGAAAGTCCTTAGACCTAAAATTCGACTTTTGATTGGGAATTTGACCTTAGATTTGGATAATTTTTGTATGCATGAACTCGTGAGAGTGTGAGGATTCTTAGAATATAAATTTTTACCGATACTGAGACGTGGGCTAGAGGGGCGTTTTGGTTATTTTACCTAATTTCGCGTATTAGCTTAGAATTGCTTTGTAGAATCAGTTTCTTGAAGTGTTATTTACATTATGCAATTGAATTGAATAGATTTGGGCCATTTGGAGTCGGGTACTCGTGGCAAGAACGTGGTCTCAAGTTGATTATTTAGCCGGTTCGAGGTAAGTGGCTTGCCTAACCTTGTGTGGGGGGACCTTCCCCTTAGGATTTGATATAATTGATAATTGAAATGTCTTGTACGTGAGGTGACGAGTGCGTACTTGTGCTAATTATTGGAAATCCGATTTTCATTAACTAATTATTAGTATGTTTTCTTTCCTGTTTTTATTACTTGCACTATTAAGCATGTTGTTAGCTTAGGAAAGCATGTCTAAGTGATTCAATTACCTTATTTGTTCAACTGCTTTACCTAAATTTTGTGCAGCATGCTAGGCTAGACTATTTGTTTTCCTTAATATGAAATTTCACATTTCTGAGTATTTCTCCTATTGTTGTTGAGTATTTACATTGGGACTACAGATGTGGGATTCCGGTAGCTTCCCCTTGTTTGTTTACTTTTGGGACTACGGATGTGGGATTCCGGTAGATCCCCATGCACAGTCATATGGAACTAAGGGAATGCACCCAGTACTGGGTATTTATATTTGGGACTACGAATCAGGATTCCGGTAGATCCCCGTGTACTATGAGCTGGACTACGGGAAGGTGTCCCGGAAGACTTATTGGATATGTATATTTGGGGCTACAGAACGGTATCCTGGAAGATCCCCGATTGTTATTATTGGTGTTGAGCTGTATTTCCTTCTGTGTTTACTTTGCCTATGTATAGTTGTTGTTGTCCTTTATATCCTATGTTACTTTTACTGCTGTACTTATTTATACTGCTCTGTTCTACACTGTCGAACTTTATCTTTTGTTTAACCTCAGTAGGGCCCTGACCTTCCTCGTTACTACCCAACGAGGTTAGGCTTGGCATTTATTGAGTACCACTGTGGTATACTCATTTCCTTTCTGCGTATGTTCTTCATATGCAAATCCAGGTACCGCGACTCAGTCCTATCACCTTTGAGATGAGACGACTGCTCTAGCGACTTCGATGTATATCTGCTGCCTCCGCAGACCGAGGAGTCCCTTTCTATTATCGCTTTTAAGTATTAGCCCTTCTGTATTTCTATTCTTTGTTAGACATTTTGGAGTTAGAGCTATGTAGTATCCTTAGCTTGTGATTCGTTGGTTTCCAGGTCTTGGAAATATGTATTATTTTTTAGAGTTGTATATTGTGTATGCCGAGTGGCACTTTTAACGTTGTTTATTACTTTATTTCTGTTTTAAATTGTTTTATTTTCGCAAATTTGGTTTTTCTTCCGCAATTTAGGCTTACCTAGTCGTAGAGAATTGGTGCCTTCATGATGGTTCACGGAGGGCGAACCAGGGTCGTGACACAGGGGGACTTACTACTATAAAGTGATGCCATTTGGTATCAAGAACGCTGGAGCCACATATTAGAGGTTGGTGACTAAAATGTTTCAAGAACATTTAGGGAAAACCATGGAAGTTTACATAGATGATATGTTGGTCAAGTCACAATAGGTAGGGGATCACATCCAACACTTGTCTGAAATATTTCAGATTCTACGCAAATTTAACATGAAGCTAAACCCCGAAAAATGTGCATTTGAAGTATCGTCAGGTAAGTTCTTGGGATTTCTTATTTTTAACCGTGGCATTGAAGTAAATCCCTCGCAGATTAAAGCTATTGAGGAAATTCCTGATACACTTACAAGTAAAAAAGAGGTACAGAGATTGACGGAAAGAATAGCAACCTTTGGGAAGATTTATTTCCAAATCCTCAGAAAAATGCTTCAAGTTCTTTTCAGCTCTGAAAAAGTAGGATCAAATCGAATGGTCTAAGGAATGTCAGCAAGCGCTTAAAAATTTGAAAGAATACTTGTCAAATACACCGTTACTGGCAAAGCCAAAAGACAGGGAGAAATTACTCATTTACCTTGTTGTTTCAGAAGTAGCGGTAAGTGCTGTTTTAGTTCGTGAAGATCAAGGTAAAAAGTTTCCAATTTATTATGTTAGCAAGTCGTCATTATTAGATGTTGAGACCCGATACCCTCATCTAGAGAAACTTGCACTTGCATTAATCATGGCATCTAGGAAATTAAGACCTTATTTTCAATGACATCTCATCTCTATAGTAACTGCATATCCCCTACGTAATATACTGCATAAATAAGAGTTATCAGGTAGATTAGCCAAGTGGGCCATAGAACTAAGTGAATACGACATTACGTATCAACCTAGAACTTCTATAAAGTCACATGTGTTAGCAGATTTTGTGGCAGATTTTAGCCAAAGAATGCAACTGGAAGCAGAAAAAGAACTACAGGTTTTCAATGGGTCTAATCCAGGAACTTGGACTTTCTTTATTGATGGTTCTTCAAATATAAAATGGGAAGGTCTTGGTATTTTTTGGTACCATCTACGGGAGAAACCATACATCAAGCTATAAAATGTCATCCCATTACTAACAATGAGGTAGAATATGAAGCTGTGATTGCAGGTTTAGAACTGGCACGCGAACTCGGCATAGAACAGGTCGTAATCAAAAGTAATTCACAGCTCATAGTTAACCAAATGCTGGGGACTTACAAAGCCAGGGAAACAAAAATGCAGCAACACCTAGAAAAGGCACGTGATTTGGTTAGGCAATTCCAAACCTGGAAGGTCGTGCAAATACCAAGAGAGGAAAATGTCGAGGCAGATGCCCTAGCTAATCTTGCATTTGTTGCAAAAGTAACAAATATTGAAAATTCTTATGTAATTCGCTTATTTCATTTTGTACTTAATCAAGACAAAAATAAGGTAAATTTCAATAATTTAACTTGGGATTGGAGAAACGAGATTGTCACTTTTTTGCAGCATGGAATGTTACCTGAAGATAAGAAAAAGGCTCAAGCATTTCGTAAAAAGCTGCTCGATATTGTTTAAAGCAAGACAATCTTTATCGTAAAATGTTCGTTGGTCCTCTAGCAAGATGCCTCGAATCTTCTCATACAGAATATGTGATGAAGGAAGTGCACGAGGGACATTGTGGAAATCACGCAGGAGGAAGATCTTTAGTAAAAACCATGATTAAACCAGATATTACTGGCCCAAAATGGAAGAAGACGCGGAAAATTTCGTGGCTAAATGTGATAAGTGCCAAAGATACGGTAATAACATGCATAGACCTACTAAATTACTACATCTGGTCATTTCCCCGTGGCCTTTTATGAAGTGGGGGATGGATATCGTGGGCCCATTACCACAAGCCAAGGGCAAGGTAAGGTTTTTATTGGTACTCACAGATTATGTTACTAAATGGGTAGAAGCAGGAGCTTTTAAACAGGTACGAGAAAAAGAGGTTAGAGATTTCATTTATCGAAACATCATATGCCGATTTGGCATACCAAAGGAAATCATATGTGATAACGGCCCACAATTTATAGGCATGCAAGTCACAAAATATTTTTAGAGTTGGCAAATTAAAAGGATTACTTCAACTCCTTACCATCTCATAGGTAATGGACAAGCTGAAGCAACGAATAAAGTCATTATCAACAATTTGAAGAAAAAGTTGGAGGAATCTAAAGGTAATTGGCCAGAGGTGTTACCTGGAGTCTTGTGGGCTTACCAAACAACCGCCCAAACAAGTATGGGAGAAACACCATTCTCTCTTGTATACGGAGCTGAAGCATTAATCCCAGTCGATATAGGAGAGCCAAGCACGAGTTATACATAAGCAACTGAGGAGTCAAATGAAGAAGAAATGCTAGTCAACCTGGATTTACTTGAAGAAAAGAGGGAAGTTATGTTAATAAGGATGGCAGCACAAAAACAAGTTATTGAACGATACTATAACCGGAAAGCTCGCCTCAGATACTTTAATATTGGAGACTTCGTACTTAAGAAAGTTTTCCAATCCACGAGGGCAGCTAATGCAGGAAAGTTAAGTCCAACTTGGAATGACTTTATAAGATTCATGGAATCGCAGGAAAAGGAACATATGAGCTTGAAACATTGGATGGCAAGATTCTACCATCAAATTAGAATGTTGTTCATTTGATGAGATATTATTTCTAAGGAAAATAAATACCCACGGGCAGATATCCCTATTAATTATTTTTATTTTTGAATCATTTAAATCTTATTAAGGATTTTAGATGATAGGCAAAAAGCTAGCATGTACTAAATGATGAATTACGACCTGCAAGATACGCGGAAAAGAATATAATTCCTGGTCTAGGGTTACAACTATTCTGATAGAAATTTAAAAGGGTTAAGCAATCTTCATCTAATATCGTACCTCCGAGTCCCATTTGTTTTTCCTTTTTAAGAAAAGGACCGCATAAGAGGAATAATCAAGTGCTCAAGATTTCATACTTCAAAGCTCAAACACTTGGGGGACTATATAATATACATATGATATATGTATAAAGAAGGCAAAGAAGACTGAGAATAGTTAAAGTTCAAGTCAAAGCCCAAAAATCTACTCATTGAATGGATCAAGTTCAGAGCAAAGTTACGAGCCAATAACACAAAGACAGTCAAAAAACCTCACAGATTTCAAGATATCTAGGTTAAGGGCAATGTATAGAAATGGGTTGTAAAAAAAACCCCTTAGATTTTCTTTCTTTTTTTACAAATCTGTTGTAAAGAAAACAGTTACGAATAAGTTATAGAAGTTATTTAAATATATGTTATTTAAACTTGACAAAAGTTCAAATAAAAAACTATATCAAAGTTATTTCAAGAAACATGTGTGTTCCTATTTCTTTTATAGTACATTTACACCGTTATGAAGTTGAGACGTTTTCTTCATTAAGTGTCGAATATAAAAGGACCCTCTTTTATAAATTCATGTTTGATTCAGATATCCATGAAGCTAACAAAGATAACAAATCATTTTGCTAAAAGGGTAACAAAAACCAATGAACTAACAAATGAGACCTTGAATATAAAGGCAAGAACGAGCAATACAGAAGCTCAAGACAATTAAGTTGAACAAAAACTTCTTAATATTAAAGTTTAGACTAAGTATGAACCTAGTCGTAAACTATTTGTCATTTATACAAAATTCCCCAAAAAGGTCTGGGGACTTGTCATTTCCAAAAAAACTAAACCCCCAAATGGGACTAGGGGTTAAAACCACATTCCACCAAAAGAAAAAAAAAGAGAAGTCACATTTCATAAACTTTCACTGAGGGGCTGAAGAAGGATCTAAAGCAATGTCACTAGCAACATAAGGTTCAAGTTGGCTTGAAGGAGTTGGAGCATTCACCGTACCTATATCATCTTCAACATGCTCGGGAGTATCAGCCATGGGAGAAGGAAAGTCTTGGCCTTGCTGAGTTTTTTCAATAGTCTCTTTTATCTTGGCTAACTCAGCATCCAAGTTGAAACCCTCTTGGCTAGCCTCTACAAGGGTCTCGTGGCATTTGTTTAAAATCGCCCAACTCACTTCAATAGCAGTCTTGTCCTCAAGAATCTCATAATCTCTCTCCTATTGATCAATCTCGTTTTTAAGCTTTTCCATTCTCAGCCAAGGTAGAATCATAAGAAGCTAGCAGTGGAGGAACTTTCTAAGAAACTGACCTTATCAGAAGACTCACGGAGATCTTCTTTGGTCTAAGTAAGTGTTTGCACAAGTTCACCGGCGTAAACCTCTTTCTCACTTAGCAAAGCCTTCAATTCTATGATCTCTTCACTAGCGTTAGAGAGTCACTCAAAAAGATATGTCTCGAGGACATTTTTATCCTTGTCGGCTTGATTTAAGGAAGCCTTCTCAACTGCTAACTCTGACGTCAACACATTCAATTGTTGCTCTAAGGTGCACTTGTTTTCTTCTAATGCTTCCTTATCAATTTGAAGGCTTTCATATTATTCTTTCCAGTTGTCTATTTCAATTTGATAATCATGCATTAACTGCTCTGTATGGGAAATACTCTTCATCTTCTATGTGTCAACAAGATTGATCTTTAAAAAAAGGGGTAAGAACCTTAATAGAAGAAGGATATAATAAAGTATGAAAAGAAACAAATACCTTTAATGATGACTGCACTATGTCATTCATACAAGTCAAAGAGTTGTGATTCTCGAGCTTGGATTTCTCAACTGGACCAATCAGAGGTTTCAACCACACGTCAACCTAACCTGATTTTCTCAAAAGGTTACCATCGGCAGGAACCTCTATGATAATTTGCTTCATAGCTCCACTTCCACTTGAGGAACCGACCTCAATATAAGAGACAATAGTAGGGGGAACTATGGAAGAAGTCAAAACAGCTTGGAGCGGAGCAGCAACGATAGCAGTTACAACTAGTAAAGAAGACGTCACGGGAACAGGCATGGTAAATGAGGCAAGGGGTACTTTATTAGAAACTAAACCTAATTTGTCACTATCAAACCTACAAGCAAAGAGCTGATCAATAAAGTCACGAGCTGTCTCAGGAGTGTCATCATCAGAGATTACCATGGTAGCTTCAACAGGCTCGGTAATAGGAACAGAATGGGGAGGAGACGCTTCATCGTCTGAAAAGACGCGTCTTCTAGCTCGCGGCCTTTTTATCAAGGAACCCCTATCTTGTTCCTCCTCCTCTTCAGAATCTTGGACTATAGCAACCTTCCTTTTCGATGAAGAACCCAAGATTATCTCTTGAGCTCTTTCCAAAGAAACTCTGAAAGCTACGACAGCATCAGCATTTATACCTCGAATGGGAAATCCTGATAAAAAGAAGGATTAAAACAAATTCCAAAGGAAAAAAGTGAATCAAAGTACGAAGAAGATATGAGAAAAAGCATTTATCATGAGTTTTTATTTTCTAACCAAACCTATGCGAAAGGTTTTTCCAAGATCTACCTTCCATCGGAGCAACATTCAATAAACTTCCTACCCAACCACGAAAATTGGGAATCTCATCCATAGTTCACATGGTTGCTGAAAAAAAAGGAAAAAAGTTAAATGGTAGCAAGCAAAATAGAGAGAAAAGATAGAAAAAGTTATAAAAAGAAAACTTACATGCAAATTTTCACTTCTCAGGAAATGGAACATTTTCTTGACACACTAGACCAACAGTGGGAGCAGCAACAAACCTGGCATACCAGCCACAGTCTTTATCATCCTCTAAGCTAACTAGCACTCTCTTACTTCTCGCTACTAAAGTAAAAATCCCATGGCGGAAAAGTTTAGGAGAGTAGAGATGAATCAAATGGAAGAAAGTAAAAGGAAAACCAGTCATATTGGCCAAATTCCTTAATCATGCAACAACCCTCCACACAATGGGGCCAATCTGTCCTAAACAAACGTCGAAAAAATGACAAAATTCGATTATAACAGGATCAATGAGGATTTGAAATTCAGTGTAAAAGGGTATGTATACACAAAAAAAAATCCAGTCAAGTAAGAAGTAATCCTTTGGTTCGCATTAGGAATTATAATGGGAAATTCATGCCTCCAGTGGCAATCCCTGCGAACAACAGAGATCAGACCTTCAGTAATTTGAGATGGGTAAATACCAACACGATCTAAAGAAGACATAGAAGAAACTTGGTTTCTGATTGATTCTCTATCAGTGTAAAAAGATAGTTCAGGAAGAACAATTTCATCTACCAAAGGCTCACGAAGAGGTTCATTAGAGTCTTTATTTCTAGACGAAGACCGCTGAGAAAGAGATCCCCTAATTCTAGAAGATGGAGTAGAACTCACTGGAGGAATAGAAGAGTCTCGTATCGATGAAGACCCTAAACTACGAAGTTATCCTCCTCTCCTATTTCTCACAGGAGCAAGAGGAATGTCATCAACAATCGGGACTCTTCGAGGGTTAGGGTTTGGAGAAGACATAGTAGTACGAGGAAGAAGAAAACAAGAACTGAATATTCTAAACTTTTTATGAGAAAGACGTAGACGAAAAGTTAAATTTATACTCAGAAGCAACCTTCAAAGGAAAAGGTGTAATGATGGAAACGTCATGATGGAAGTTGTCGCTTCATAATTGATGAAGCCGTAAAAAGCCCTAAAAGGTGCTGAAAATTTGTAGAACCAATCGGGGGATGCCACGTGTCACAACATTAAATGGAGGTGACATATGGAGCATCAGTTCCAGAGAAGAAATAATGGCGGCAAATATTCCCGCTTTAATGAGATCCATTTCCCAAATATTCTATTGATGAATAAATGGCAAATTGGGGAACTACCTGTATTGGAAAAAATTAAGTTCATGTGTAGAATTAATTATAAGGTAACACGTCATGACACATGGACTGGTTAAAGGATGACAGCTAGCAAAGAATAGTTGAAGAGACACGAGCTTAAGTAGACAGGGGTAGAGATCCAAGAAAATCAGAAAGGATAGGTGCTCGAACCTCTTAATATTCAAAAGTCACATCAGAAGAATGAACCTAAATAGAAAAAAGGGTTATAGATACGTATTATTGGTAATTGATAGGCATTAATTAGGAAAAACGTTATGGAATCTGTATTGAATCAGTTATGATTACCAATTATAACGCTACATTAAATGTCATTAATTGTACATAATGACTCCATTATGAAAGGGGGAAAACGTATTACTTAGAAATAGCTATAAACAGTGAGGACTGAACATTTGGAAACACACGAAATACTATTGGAATATACTGATTTACTTTGCTTTCTACTCAGCTATTTTTACATCAATTATTCCTATTTCTATTTTATTATCAGTAACTCGAGTTCTTTTAAAAACAAGCTTTAACCGAAATCCCTATTTTTACAGTAACCCTGGGCAAATTCTTCGACCAGCACCAAATGGAATGAGCTCAAAATCATGGAAAAAAACATCCATTTACACATCCCAAAATCTCTGTGGGTTAAATGCCAAAGGATTCTCCCAAATAGTTGGGTCGCGGCCCATTGAGCATACATGCACTAACACTTGGGAGCCTTTTGGAATAAAGTATCCACAAGCCTCAACGTCTTGGTCTACCTTTTGAATCAAAAAGGGAACTGGTGGATGTATCCGCAGGGTTTCTTCCACTATGCACTGCAGATAAGGGAGGCGAGCAATATCGGCCACTTCTATTACCTTGCCTTTGCCAATAACCTGTGCAAGCTCGGCTTTAGCCTTTCTCATAATATCTGGTTTTCTCATGACCTCTACCATTGCCCATTCTAATGTATATGAACTTATATCAGTTCCAGCAGCGAAAAAGATCCTGCAACATAATAAGGGATGTCAAACTAATAAATTAGAAGATTTACACTTACAATGGGATAGATCATTGTCACATACACTCGTGCAAATTGGTGCACCTTTTTCAAAATAGACTTTCTGTTTCTACTGTAGCAAGTATATATGCATGTTGTATGTGTCCACGTAACCGTGTGTATGCTTTTTATTAATCTGAGGTAGTATACCAATGTAGTGTACTTATATATATAGCTCTTCCCCTAACATGGTAACTGTGATAAGTAAATCTATGCACAAATTGGCCAAATTATATCCAGAAATATGTGTTAAGGTCGAAAGCAGATAGCAGTAGTTTGAGAACAAAACCAGATTATAGGAAAAAGTTCGAAACGAATCTAGTGAAGGCGAATAGAGCAGGCATTTGACAAATAAGGAACTTAACGAAGATAAAGAAATTGAAAATACCAGGCACAAGTGTTCTATCTGATTTTTGTCGATTGCCTGTGGATCCTCTGGGCTAGTATTTAACAAAACATCAAGAACATCAGTGCTACCATTATTTGGCGATTTGCTCTAATCGTTCATCAATCACCCTCAATCTGCTGAAGCAACTTATCAAAATGCTTTCCATACATCACCTTATCCCTTGAAGATCGATCCATTTCAACACGGGGAAATAATCAGCCAAATTGGGCTTACCAGCTTCTTCCATGATTTTCCACACAGCATCCTTAAATTCTTTGCCTGAATTTGCATAAGGGTCCACCACATGCATCCTTGGAAAAAATAGTAGTCGAAAGTAAATTCATAGAGGTCTCAAAAGCAGCTTGGCCTATATTCACTGGCTTCCCTGTTTGGCTACACTGACGGCAATAAGCAATAAAATTCTGGATCTTTTGGGACCTGAAATTAGAAGTGACAACTCAACTAGTTTGTTAGTAAGCCGCCAAAGCTGTCCAGGTTTAAACACAAGTAAGTTTATGACCGTCTATTGACTTGGCCCTTCAAATATCGGGTCAAATGTAATTGATGATAGGCTATAATTATGTGTTTTAGTCGATTATTATACTCTAATTTACTGCACTTTAGTTGAGTTTGCGCTTTAATCGCAAGTGTTTTGCACTAATTGTGTGTTTTATGCCTTGTAGGTGTGATTCTGAGCTATATAGATGTTATGTAATGAATTTAACTGATTTGAAGCTTTGAAGTCTGAGTAAAAGCTCAAGGAATTAATCCGGGATCATGTTCGGGGGTCAAATTTGATAGTTGAGAACAAACGAAGATTCGAAGAGGCATATTGCGCACTATCTAGTAACATGCACATAACTTTTTACTCAGAACTCCATTTTGGCTTCATAATATTTAGTTGAAAGATAACTCAATGGGCTACAACTTTCATGTTTTGCGTTTTTCCAAATTCCAAACAGAACAGGGTGAAAAATCGCGGCAGAACCGCGGCAAAGTGCAGACGCAGACAATTCAAGAATCAGAGGCCATGTTTGGCCGCGGTTTGACCGGGTGTAGTTAGTTTTTTTTGGGGGGAATAAGAGCCATTGTGTTGTGCTTTGAATTGAAGCAATATCTGTTGACTTTGTTATGCCTTGAGAATAGTGAGTACTTTGGTTGTGACGCTTAGGCTCAGTTTTTGACTATTGGAGAAGTACCTTAAATTGTATTATTTTAACTTTGCTTAAATGCTTTGACTAGAGTGTCTATGAATCCAATCCTGAGTGAGTTATGTGCCATGTGTGTGTAAGGTTTTGCATTATTCAGTGCATTGCATTTGATGCCTAGAACTTGCCCCGTGTGTTTGCAAAGCGAAATAGTAGTTTTGTTCAGTATAGGAAGTGATATAGGCATTTCTTGTTGAGCCATATATACATATTTTACCCACCTAATTATAATGTATCATAGTTAACCCTTTTGAGCCTGTAACCCTGTTTCTTTGGCAATCACATTACAAACCTTACCCATTTGTTTGAATTAACCATCTATTTGAACCTTTTCACCTCTCATGAGCACTTGAATTGTTATGAACTTTGTAAAAGTTAAAGTGTGGGGTGGTTGGTTTGGCTTTTGAGTTGAACTAATTGAATAAGGATGAAGGTGCACTATTTTGAAAAAAAAAAAAAGGAAGAGCCATTTGAATTGAAAAAAATACATATATATATTTGGATTGTTGTGAAGAAAAAAAAATCCTTGATAAGTGGTGGTTCTTCAAATAAATGTGCTTAAAGAAGAATGGGGTAATTTACATTGATGTGAATGTGGAATTTTGGTTTGACATAAGTATAGGGTTTGAATGTTAAAGTATATGTATTAAAGTGCTTAGGAAGGTGTAGTCACTCTTATATCTAAATGTATCATACCCGTC
>MU781036.1:5418-17657 GCA_026770625.1 Nicotiana glauca
CCCCCCCCCTTCCGTCTCCCACCAGCAGCGGCACCACCGATGCCCGCCGGTGTCCTCCACTGCCCAGGTAGGTTTCTCTCTCCTTTCTTTATTTTTTTGAAATACACTAATTTTGTTTAATTCCTTCTAGTTTGATTTGTAAAAATTAACTGTTCTTAGCTAAATTAAATCTCTGATAATTGTTAGTAGCTAAAATATTTTGTTTTACCTACTAATTTGGGGAAGAAATGGTTTGAAGAGAAGAAACCCTAAACTTTTAGGGTTTATGATTTGTTCTTGTGAATTGAACTTTTAGGGTATGGGTTAAATTTTTCGGATATAATCCTAACTTTTAGGTTTGAATTATAACCTTGAATCTTTGTATTGTCTTGATAGTTTAGTTATAAATTGAAATTTTAGGATATGACTTGAACTTTTGTGGATATGACTTGAACTTTTGAGGATATGAGTTGAACCTTTAGGATATGAATTGCAATTTTGGTTTATGTATTGAAATTTTGGTTTATGTATTGAAATTTTGGTTTATGTATTGGAATTTTAGATTATAAATAGAAATTTTAGGATACGACTTGAACTTTTGTGGATATGGGTTGAGCCTTTAGGATATGAGTTGAACCTTTAGGATATGAATTGTAATTTTGGTTTATGTATTGAAATTTTGGTTTATGTATTGGAATTTTAGATTATAAATTGAAATTTTAGGATATGACTTGAACCTTTAGGATATCAATTGCAATTTTGGTTTATGTATTGGAATTTTAGATTTTAAATTGAAATTTTAGGATATGACTTGAAATTTTGTGGATATGACTTGAACCTTTAGAATATGAGTTGAACCTTTAGGATATGAATTGCAATGTCGGTTTATGTATTGGAATTTTAGATTATAAATTGAAATTTTAGGATATGACTTGAACTTTTGTGGATATGACTTGAACCTTTAGGATATGAGTTGAACCTTTAGGATATGAATTGCAATTTTGGTTTATGTATTGGAATTTTATATTATAAATTAAAATTTTAGGACATGAATTGAACTTTTGTAGATACGAGTTGAACCGTTAGGATATAAGTTGAACCTTTAGCTAGAGATACTTATACCTGTGGATATGAGCTAGAGATACTTATACTGTGCAACAAAAATGCACAGAAATATAGTATGAGTACGTAAACAATGTGTACTCAGTGAGTATCCCGTGTAATCTCAAAGAAGTAGAGACGAGATAGTCAACTTCGACACTTACTAGAGGTCCAAGGATAGTATAATAAAAATGTGAGGAAACCATGAATTTTTATAGCAGTTCTATCTCGCAAGGCGGAAAAACAGGTAAACATCTTTAACAAATATTAAGGGATTTTCAAGTTTACTTTTTATTATCTTATCAATTTATATCAAGCCATGAAAGGTAATTTCCACATTTAAAATTCTCAAGCGACAAATAACATGCGCAAATCACACCGAGGCGACGACCCGATCCAATAGAAATGTACACTGTGCACTGCCGAGGGTCGAACGGCCCGAACCATAGATGCATCTATTACCCCGCTCACAAATCATACATGGACGCGGTCAACATAAAATAAACAATCACCCTGCTCGTGAATCATCCATGCGACGCAGGTACATATAAGATACACAATCACCCTGCTCGCGAATCATCCATGCAACGTAGGTACACATAATATACATGCTCAAATAGCCAATTAGAATCTTTTATCGGGGAATAATTATCCAAATAAAACCAATTATCCTTTAACAATTTTTAAGAAATGAAGTTTAATCCTTTTAGTAATCACTTACTAATTCAATGTGATTTAAGCAATTCAAGCTATCGATGGATTCATAAATAATTCAAGTATAACATGCTTTTGGGTTCTAACTACCCGGACAATAGCATAATAGTAGCTACGCACGGACTCTCGTCACCTCGTGCGTGCATAGCCCCCACAAATAGGAGCACATAATCAATTATTTCACCTATGCGGATAATTCCCTCTTACAAGGTTAGAAAGGAGACTCGCCTCGCTCCGAAGATCCATAACTGGCATTCCACGCCCTTCCGAAGACTCGAACCGATGAACAAAACTACAAAGCTGGCCAATAGTGATACCAATCCATTAATATATAGCAATTCCTAACTCCGATCGAAAAGTTAACCAAAATTCCCTCGGGCCCGCATGCCCGGAATCCGAAATTTTTCAAAGATAAAGATTACCCATGACATTAGGAACTCAAATATATAATTTACTCCTAATTCCATGCTCAAATTCGTGGTGAAACCCAATTTATCAAGTGTTCTAGGTTTTCTTTAAAAAATCCCAACTTCCCCATAATTTTCATGTCTAATTCCATGATATAATCTCATATTTAACTTGGAAATAAGTAGGATTAACTTAACATAGATGACGAAATCCCTTCTTAGAGCCCTCCAAAAATTGCCCCAAGCCATGAAAAATATGAGAGAAATGAACTCAACCCCTATTTTAAACAACCATTCTGCCCCAGCTATTTTCGCTTCTACGGAAATAATTCCGCTTCTACAGTTCCGCTTTTGCCGCTTCTGTGGTCTGCCCAAGGCTTCCCTTTTTCGCCTCTACGATGCCCCCTCCGCAAATGCGGTCTCACTTCAACGAAAATCTGACCGCATCTGTGGTCCACTCTTAGCCGACCAAAACCGCTTCTGCGAGCACTTCTCCGCAGATGCGGTCCCACTTCTGCGGAACCTTGACCGCATCTGCGGTCCTCAAGTCCTTGACCATTATTTGGCACCTGCAAATTCCTAGCTGCTTCTGCGGTGCCGCATCTGCGGCCCCATTTCTGCAGGTGCGATTATGACAGCAACCAGACCCTTCAGCCTTCTTAAAAATTCAATTTTTGATCCGTTAACCACCCGAAATCCACCCGAGGTGTAACGACCCGATAGGTTATTTTGAGTTACAGTGCTCCGTTCAGCCGTCGAAGGCCATGAACAGCTTTATTTCAGGTATTATGACTTGTTCGCATGGTCAGAACTTAAATTTAGAAAGATCAGAGTTAAATTTAAATGGAAATTCTCATTTGAGAAGCTTAAAGTTGAAAGAATGAACTAGGATTGGATTTTTGAGTAAACGACCTCGGAATCAGGATTTGAAGGTTCCAGCAGGTTTGTATGATGATGTCAGACTTGGGCGTATCCCGGTTCGGGTTTTGGATAACTCGGGAGCATTTTGGGGCCTATTGTGGAAGTTAGCATTTTAGAAGAAATTTCATAAGTTTGGCTTGAAGAGAATTTTAGTGTTATCGATGTCCGCTTGGGATTTCGAGATTGCAAATAGCTCCGTATGGTAATTCTGGATTTGGGGGCACGATCGAAAGTGAAATCAGAGGTCCGTAGGTCATTTTGGAGCCATTTGGCTAAAGATAGAAATTTGAAGGTTTTTGAGAAGTTTGACCGGAGGTTGACTTTTTGATATCGGGGTCGAAATCCAATTCCGAAAGTTAGAGTAGGTCCATAATGTCAAATATAATTTTTGTGCAAAATTTGAGGTCAATCGGACGTGATTTGATAGGCTTAAGCATCGGAAATAGAAGTTGGAAAGTTTAAAGTTCATAAAGCTCGAATGGGGGTGTAATTCATGGTTTTAGCGTTGTTTAATGTGATTTGAGGCTTCGAGCAAGTCCGTAATGTGTTATGGTATTGGTTAGTATGATTGGTTGGGGTCCTGGGGGCTTCGAGTGGATTCCGGGTGGTTAACAGATCGAAAATGGAATTTTGAAGAGGGCTGAAGGATCTGGTTGCTGGTATTTTTGCTTCTGCGGTTGGTTGACCGCAGAAGCGAAATCGCAGAAGTGAACGGGTGGCCGCATAAGCAGTTTTTGGGCTAAGGCTTGAGGACCGCAGATGCGGTCCCGCTTCTGCGGAGGAATGGTCGCAGAAGCGGGCAAGGCTGGCTTGAGGAGGAGCTGCAGAAGCGACTTTTGGACTACTTATGCGGAGCCGCCGATGCGGTTTGGTTTCCGCTGAAGCGGAAATTTGGCTGGAGCTTAGGGACCGCAGAAGCGCATTGTTTTCCGCGAATGCGAAATCGCGGAAGCGTAAATATTTCTGCAGAAGCGAAAATAGCTGGAGCAGTGAGGTTGATTTAAGTTGCAAATTTGGTTCGTTTCTCTCATTTTCTTCACTTCATTAGACGATTTTTGGAGACATTTAAGGAGGGATTTCATCATCAATGTCAAGGTAACCTGCTTCTACTTATTTCCAAGTTAAATACAAGATTATACCATGGAATTAGACATGAAAATTGTGGGGAAAATTGGGATTTTTGGTAGTAACCCTAGAAATTTAATTCTTGGACTTTAGCCACGATTTGGAGTATGGAATTAAGAGAAAATTATGTATTTGAGTCCCTAAGGTCATGGGTAACCCTTATCTTTGAAAAATTATGGATTTCGGGCATGTGGGCCCGAGGGAACTTTGGTCATTTCACTAAGCGGAGTTGGGAATCTATATAATTTGAATTTCTAACAAGTATTTGAGCATGTTCTCATTATTTTGTCGTTAATTGGCCTGTTTTGGTGCATTGTGCATCGGTTCAAGCCTTTGGAAGAATGTAGAATGCCGGTAATGAGTCTTCGGAGCAAGGTGAGTCTCCTTTATAATCTTGTGAGGAGGGATTTACCCCATAGGTGAAGTAAATGATTATGTACTCCTATTTGTGGGGGCTACGTATGCACGAGGTGACGAGAGTCCGTGCGTAGCTACTATCATGCTATTGTTCGGGTAATCTAGGACCCAAAGAGCATGTTATACATGGATTATAGTGAACCCATTTATGGTTTGAACTGCCTAAATCACATTAGATTAGTAAATGAATTTCAAAGGGATTAAGCTTCATTTCTTAAAATTGTTAAAGGAGAATTGGCTTTATTTGAAAAAACATTCCCCGACAAATTCTTATTTGACTGATTGACCATGTACTTTATGTGTGCATGCGTCGCATGGATGAATTGCGAGCAGGATATGTGTTTAATTATGGAACGGGCCGAACGCCTCAATTATAATAGATGCATCTATGGTTCGTGCTGCTCGACCCTCGGCAGTGCACAATTTACATTCTATTGGAGCGGGCCGTCGACCTCGGCATGATTTGCACATGTTTATCTGTTACTTGGAAATTTGTAAATGTGGAATTGGCCCTATGTGGCTTAACATAAACTAATAAGACAATAAAGAATAGACTTTGGAAGACCTTGATTTATTGTTGAAGGTGTTTACCTGTTTATTTGGCTTCACAGTTAGGACTTCTATATAAGTCCATGATTATTCACACACTAATAGAATATTGATAATGGACCTCTAGTGAGTGTCGAAGTCGGCCATCTCGTCTTTACCCCTTCGTGATTAGGCGGGATACTCACTGAGTACACGTTGATTACGTACTCATACTACACTTCTGTGCATTTTTGTTGCACAGGTATATACACCTCTAGCAGCCTGCTGAGCGTAGCAGCTTGGATGACGCTGGGACTAGGTGAGCTGTACCCTTCGAGGCGACCGCAACTAGGGTAGTCCCTTCCAGTGTACTGTATTTACTTTTCGTCCATTATATTCCGGACGGATATTGTATTTTATTTCTCTTATCAGTAGTTGCTCATGTACTTGTGATACCGGGTTTCTGGGATGGTTTTCAACGGATTTGTACTAGTTGTTATTATTTAAAATTTGAATTCAAATAGTAAACTTTTATTTATAAAAATGGAAGGAAAAACCGTAGATTTTCAAAAGTCTTAAAAGAGGAATTTATTGATAAGTTAGTTGGCTGGCTTGACACAGGTGTCCGATGCCACCATGACCCTTAGTGGATTTTGGGTCGTGACAATATGGTATCAGAGCACTAGGTTCCCATCGGTCTCACGAGTCATGAGCAAGTCTAGTAGAGTCTCGCGGATCGGTACAGAGATGTCTATACTTATCCTTAGGAGGCTACAGGGCTGTTAGGAGTACTTCCCTTCTTGATTTCCTTATCGTGCGGTTCTATTCCTTTGAGGCTTATGCCTTTGATTCCTTCCTACTCAATCTTACGCAACGCGAGCGCTTGCTAGAAACCGAGAATTTGAAGAATTGAAATGTCACTAAAAATATGGTGCGGGATGATTTTCCCGGTATAGTTGATTGGACTATTATAGTCGCTTTATGGAAGGGTATTCTATTGTTCAGCTCAGTAACAGGATTTCTAAGAGCCTTGAGGCTAGGCACAGGTTGCCATGATGCTCATGAGCAATTTTCCGCAGTGTTGTTGTGATGGTAGGATGTTTGCCCACGTGTCGTGGCAGTGGATGAATTGAAGGGAGGTTTACTCAACGTGTAATCAAGGGATTCAATATTTTATTTCCGGCAGGGGAAAAGGGAGTCGAATTAAGAATGGTCAAATGTGGGCTAGTGAAAGTAATGAGACTTGGCATTTGAAAGTGTGGTGGAGCTTTTCTTCTATGATAGGGTGTCGTGGTCCTATTGGAACGTACCAAGTTCATCGATGTTATAATTTGTTACAATTCACCTTTATGGCAGGATATTGTGAAATAGTATTGGAGATACGACTGTTAGTTGTTGCATGGTGCGGTGGTTCAAGATCGAATCAGAATTTCTAGTGTTGACAGATCGATAAAAATGACCTTTGGAAAGGCTTAAAGATTAGCAGCTATTGTGCGTTCAAGTGCCACGAAGATAGGTTCTATTTAAGGCAACAATTGAGCAGCAAAGTATAAGGAAAGACATGTGGGAAGTGTCAGGCGGTGTTTAAAATTTCTAGAAGGCCAAGTATGAGAAGCAAGGTCGAGTGACCGATTAAGGAGATGAGTTCCGCCAAAGTGGGAGTCGGGTGTTGCGTACGGGCTTGGTAGTAGGATGACTGCGTGCCTTAAGGAGAGTTTGAATCGAATTGGGGATTTTAATGATTGGTGATTGAAGTCTGTGGGTATGACTTGAAGTATGGGCTATTATGCGACAGAAGGTTGATAGGGCGGAAAGGAGCTACTTGAAATGGAGGAGGGTGCAGCACAACTCTAAATTTGGGAAGGTGTTGCCACACATTTAATTGATGTCTACGAGGAGTGAACAGACTGGTGCAGCTAGAGAGTGAGCTCGGACTCAGGATGGGCTATTGGCGTAATAGTGAATGTACCCCGTGCAGCGGCGTGGGAAGATGTTGGGACGTGATTCCCCTAGGTGGGTTATTCCCCGTGAGCAGATTAGCAGTCGTGTGGTTGGTGAAGCTTCTGCAAAGAATTGTATTAGTTGTTCAACAAAGAGATTGGTTGTGCGAATGTGGTTAATGATTAAGAATATGAAATATGGGGATTTACAGGAATATTTCGAGAAATTTTGATAAACTTATGACGGGAGGTTATGTCAATAAGGGGTAAAAAGATCAGGCGAACTCAAGAATTGTGAAATGATGGCTTCAAGCTAAGTGGGTGAGTCCTACCGCTTATGATTGGGTTGTATGATTAACTACTTGCGTGATTTCTGGTTATTAGCATATTGATGGATTATTTCAGCTATGAGAAAAGACCATAAGTGGTAATTCGAGCAAATGAATTATTGGAGGCATGCGATGGTTGGCCTTATTGGCTCATGTCCTGACTTGGAAAAAGGTTCAGGATTTATGCCTTGTATGGATACAAGTTTAAGATAAAGTAATTTTCGCCAGGTGCCTCGCCGGGAGAGTATTTGTGTGTTATGAGATCTATGGAGTGAGTTATATTCGAGACCAAGTCAGAGCGGGTGGCTCTCAATAATGGTCCAAGTGAATTCAAAAGTTAAAGTGTGGTGCCCGATGAATTCAAACCTATAAGTACAGTTAAGAATCAAGCTTTGTAGCAGTTTATGTGAAGGGGCACAGAATGTCCCAGGATATTTGGCTTGTGATGTAGCATTTGGGTGTTATGAAATAGTTCGTGGGAATTGAGACAGCCTGGTCTCATGATTCAAGGACACTCGGGGTGAGTGTAGATGGAGTATGTTATGTGTTTAATGGAGTTAGTATTATTTCCAAAGCAATCAAGGATAAATTGGAGGGAAAGGGATTGATTAGCCATACTTGAATTTGGCATGTTGGGGTCTGTGATCCGTTCATTCAGAATGATCGGGTTATGCGTTTGATTTGTGGTGGTACGTGTGAGGTTTGTCGACCGCCGTAATTAATAACATTCTGAACCATTCTACGTTTGTGGCTTGTTAGGTGGAAGCAGATTCCGGAAGGGCTATGGTGGCTTGGACCACTACTTGCACATTTGCATATTCTACGGTTATGGGGATTTGCCCGTGTGTTGCTATGATTCTCCTGAAGTGAGTTAAGTGCAAAGTTCTTATATGATGAAGTGTTAAAATATTAATGATTTCAGAGTTATGATAAAAATCGTGTTCTATCATATATTGGCACGTTGGGTGCAGTGGGTAGCATGGAAATTCGGAGTGAGGATCAAGGTTGTAGTTCGGTGTTGGCAAGGATGTCACGGGCTCGGATGAGCAAGGAAAGGGTTGAATGATTAAAGTAAGTTGGGGTTGTTTTCAGCATCACCTGAGATTAGTGTTTGGTAACGAGGACTTGTATCATGGTTAATGATTCTTGATCGCTTATCAGCATTAGTGCGGTCGGTGGGTTGGAGGTAAGACCCAGTTAATTGATATGGTAGATTGTGGGAATGTGTTCCACATGAAGATTGCATAAATGTGGCACGACGCCACTCGATTTATTAAAGATATAAACCAAGTATGAAGAATTGTGATGATATCGTTAAATTGAGAATGGATGCCTGGAGGGCACTCGGATTTTGAGTTGTGGATTGCACTCCGATTATGACGGTTGTTCTTCTGTATTTCGAGAAGAAGGAAATTAGTATGGACCTTTGAAAGGTCATTGGCTTAATTTGATATGATCAGGATCGACTTGAGGTCGGTGGATGGATTTAAATGTGAATTTGGGCTTTATATCAGGCCAGTTGTGTTCGTTCAACGAGCGTTCCTTATGGAGGGACAGTCGTGGTGTTATTTTGTCATCAACTATTCCAGGTAATGATGTAATGCACCGTATGAGTTATGAGATGACTTGGTAAATTTTATGTGTTGAGATTCCACGTGGCAATGACGCATTATGAGCAAGATGGCTCTTGAGATTCAGACTGTATATCGCACCTCAGTTGTGCCTGAGTTTTGTAGCTTATCGCGCTATATGTCCCCTCAGGGATGGCATTATGCACTTAGCGTGCCTGTGACCTAGATTCGATATTTTATCGCAATGAGCAAATTAGCTCGATGTGTATCTCCTTATGTGAGTTCTACGTATGGATCGGGTGGCACACCACCATGGTTATATTGTGAGGATCGGGTGGCACGCCGCCCTGGTTATATTGTGAGGATCGAATGGCATGCCGCCATGGTTATGCTGTACGGATCGGGTTGCACGCCGCAACAGTGTGATGATGAGTGTAGTTTTCTATATGCCAATTTTGTATGTCTTGCTTCCTATTTTCTAAGGAAAGTCCATATTAGTGCGGGGGTTAGTTAATTCCTTCCGGAGTTCGATTTTCGGTTGGTGTTGTGTTCGGATTGGTGGCCTATTGGCACATTGTGGCGTCATATGAGATTGTGATCGCATTCAGAGTGGCTTATTGCCTGAGCAGTTCGTATTGGGTGAGACGAGATTATTGGACTTAGGACCAATGCAATTGGATTATGTGAAGTGAATTAAGGAGCTAAGACCATTAGATGGTTCATAAAGAGGCAATGACTCATGTCAAGGGAATAGACCTAATGATTTGTTGATTCAACAGTTGGTTATGAATTTCGGCACCTCTCTTCCACCGTGTCGGTGTTGTAAAGGTTAGAGCAAGACCTATGTAGCTCAGGAGGTGCAATCGGAGCATCGGATTCGTGGAATTTCGATTAGTTCAAACATAAATGTTATTGTGGTCCTATGGGTAAGGTGATGCAAAGTGTGAATTCATCAGAGTTATGCAGTCATGTTTGAATACATCATACAGTGATTGATACGGTGATCTAATGTTGGAAACAGGCCTGACATAGAATTCCGGATGTTGGGATTGGGCTCTAAGGCTTATTTGTTTGAATAAAAGGGAATATCGTCAGAATTTATCGAGTTAATGTGCTCAGCTAAGTTGTGGTAGCACGGAAAGGTGCATGAGGTGCTAAATAGTGATTTTAGACTACTTTCGTACAGTTCTCAGCCCGTTCGAGGATGAACGTATGTTTAAGTGGGTGAGAATGTAACGACCCGACCGATCGTTTTGAGTCATAGTGCTCCGTTCAGCAGTCGGAGGCCATGAACAACTTTATTTCAGGTATTATGACTTGTTCGCATGGTCGAAACTTAAATTTAGAAAGATCAGAGTTAAATTTAAGTGGAAATTCTCATTTGAGAAGCTTAAAGTTGAAAGAATGAACTAGGATTGAATTTTTGAGTAAACGAGCTCGGAATCAAGATCTGAAGGTTCTAGCAGGTTCGTATGATGATGTTGGACTTGGGCGTATGCCCGGTTCGGGTTTTGGATAACCCGGGAGCGTTTTGGCGCCTATTGTGGAAGTTAGAATTTTTGAAGAAATTTCATAAGTTTGGCTTGAAGAGAATTTCAGTGTTATCGATGCCCGCTTGGGATTACGAGACTGTGAATAGCTCCGTATGGTGATTCTGGATTTGGGGCGCGATCGGAAGTGAAATCGGAGGTCCGTAGGTCATTTTGGAGTTGAAAGTTTTTGAGAAGTTTGACCGGATGTTGACTTTTTGATATCGGGGTCGGAATCCAATTCCGAAAGTTGGAGTAGGTCTGTAATGTCAAATATGATTTGTGTGCAAAATTTGAGGTCAATCGGACGTGATTTGATAGTCTTAAGCATCGGAAATAGAAGTTGGAAAGTTCAAAGATCATAAAGCTCGAATGGGGGTGTAATCCATGGTTTTAGCGTTGTTTGATGTGATTTGAGGCTTCGAGCAAGTCCATAATTTGTTATGGGATTGGTCGGTATGATTGGTTGGGGTTCTGGGGGTCTCGGGTGGATTCCGGGTGGTTAACAGATCGAAAATGGAATTTTGAAGAGGGCTGAAGGATCTGGTTGCTGGTATTTTTGCTTTTGCGGTTGGTTGACCGCAGAAGCGAACGGGTGGCCGCAGAAGCGGTTTTTGGGCAAAGGCTTGAGGAACGCAGATGCGGTCAAGGTTCCGCAGAAGCGAGACCGCATCTGCGGAGGAATGGTCGCAGAAGCGGGAAAGGCCGGCTTGGGGAGGAGCCGCCGAAGCGACTTTTGGACCGCTTAAGCGGAACCGCTAATGCGGTTTGGTTTCCGCTGAAGCAAAAATTTGGCTGGAGCTTAGGGACCACAGAAGCGGATTATTTTCCGTGAATGCAGAATCGCGGAAGCTTAAATATTTCCGCAGAAGCGTAAATAACTAGAGCAGTGAGGTTGATTTAAGTTGCGAATTTGGTTCATTTCTCTCATTTTCTTCACTTAATTGGACGATTTTTAGAGAGCTTCAAGGAGGCATTTCATCATCAATGTCAAGGTAACCTGCTTCTACTTATTTCCAAGTTAAATACAAGATTATACCATGGAATTAGACATGAAAATTGTGGGAAAAATTGGGATTTTTGGTAGTAACCCTAGAAATTTAATTCTTGGACTTTAGCCATGATTTGGAGTATGGAATTAAGAGAAAATTATGTATTTGAGTCCCTAAGGTCATGGGTAACCCTTATCTTTGAAAAATTATAGATTTCGGGCATGTGGGCCGGAGGGCACTTTGGTCATTTCACTAAGCGGAGTTGGGAATCTATGTAATTTGAATTTGTAACAAGTAGTTGAGCATGTTCTCATTAGTTTGTCGTTAATTGGCCAGTTTTGGTGCATTGTGCATCGGTTCAAGCCTTCGGAAGAATGTAGAATGCCGGTTATGAGTCTTCGGAGCGAGGTGAGTCTCCTTTCTAATCTTGTGGGGGGAATTTACCCCATAGGTGAAGTAAATGATTATGTGCTCCTATTTGTGGGGGCTACGTATGCACGAGGTGACGAGAGTCCGTCCGTAGCTACTATCATGCTATTGTCCGGGTAGTCTAGGACCCAAAGAGCATGTTATACATGGATTATAGTGAACCCATTTATGGTTTGAACTGCCTAAATCACATTAAATTAGTAAATGAATTTCAAAGGGATTAAGCTTCATTTCTTAAAATTGTTAAAGGAGAATTG
>MU781036.1:18833-32494 GCA_026770625.1 Nicotiana glauca
TTTATTTCTCTTATCAGTAGTTGCTCATGTACTTGTGACACCGGGTTTCTGGGATGGTTTTCAACGGATTTGTACTAGTTGTTATTATTTAAAATTTGAATTCAAATAGTGAACTTTTATTTATAAAAATGGAAGGAAAAACCGTAGATTTTCAAAAGTATTAAAACAGGAATTTATTGATAAGTTAGTTGGCTGGCCTGGCACAGGTGTCCGGCGCCACCACGACCCTTAGTGGATTTTGGGTTGTGACACGAGGCCCCCGGGACGTCAACCAAACCTACCAACCAATCCCAAAACACATCACGGACTTTCTCGAGGCCTCAAATCATATCAAACAACGCTAAAACCATGAATTACAGCCTGATTCAAGCTTTATGAACTTTGAAATTTCAAACTTTTACTTCCAATGTGTAAACCTATCAAATCACGTCCGATTGACCTCAAATTTTGCGCACAAGTCATATTTGATATTATGGACCTACTCCAACTTCCAAAATCGGATTCCGACCCCGATATCAAAAGGCCCACCTCCGGTCGAACTTCTCAAAATTTTCAAATTTCTATCTTTAGCCAAATGGCTCCAAAATGACCTACGGACCTCCGAATTCACTTCCGATTGCGCCCTCAACTCCAGAATCATCATACGGAGCTATTCACAGTCTCAGAATCCCAAACGGACATCGATTACACTAAAATGCACTTCAAGCCAAACTTATGAAATTTCTTCTAAAATGCTAACTTCCACAAATAGGCGCCAAGACGCTTCCGGGTTATCCAAAACCCAATCCGGGCATACGCCCAAGCCTGAAATCACCATACGAACCTGCTGGAACCTTTAGATCCTAATTCCGAGGTCGTTTACTCAAAAATCCAATCTTAGTTCATTCTTTTAATTTTAAGCTTCTGAAACAAGAACTCTCTCTCCAAATCAACTCCGAACTTCCCAGAACTTAATTCCGGCCACGCGTACAAGTCATAATACCTGAAATGAAGTTGTTCATGGCCTCAGACTGACAAATGACGCACTAGGGCTCAAAACGACCGGTCAGGTTGTTACATTCTCTCCCACTTAAACATACGTTCATCCTCGAACGTGCTAAGATCTACACTGAAGTAGTCTGAAATCACTGTTTGACATCTCCTACACCTTCCCGTACTACCACTACTCAGTTGAGCACATTATCTCGATCAATTATGAAGGTATTTCCCTTTATTCAAGAAAATAAGCCTTAGAGCCAAATTCCAACATCCAAAATTCTATGCTAGACCTGTTTCCAACATACGCTCAACATACCGATCACTACGCACAGTACCAAGGCTTGACTGCATACCTTAGCTGAATTCACATCTTGCACCATTTTACTCATAGGACCACAACAACATCCTCTGATCAATTTAGTCGAAATTCCATGACTCTGATGCACACGACGCACCTCATGATATACATAGCTCTTACTCTAACTCTTACAATATCGCCACGATGGAAGATAGGCGTAGAATTTCATAACCAATTGCTGAATCAACAATTCATTGGGCCTATACTCCTGGCAAGAACTATTACCTCATTCTGAATCAAACAATGGTCTTACCTCCTTAATATACCTCATATACTCAGATTACATAGATCTCATCTCACCTAGCACGAACTGCTCAGGCAATAAGCCACCCCGGACATAATCAAAATTCTCATCTGATGCCACAATGTGCCAATAGGCTACCAATTCGAACATGATACAATGAAAACGAACTCTGGAAAGGAAATCCAATTACCCCGCTCATGAATCATGCATACGACGTGGTCGACATAATTAAACAAACACCCCGCTCGCAAATCATACATGCGACGCGGGCACATAGCTAACATGAGCTTTCCTCATAAAAAAATAGGAAACAAAACACATAAAAATAGATACGGGGAACTGTACTCAGCTTCACACTGTTGCACCATGCAACCCGATCCGAACAACATAACCATGGTGGCGTGCCACCCGATCCGCCCATAAAACTCACATAAGGAGATACACACCGAGCTAGATTGCTCATTTCAATAATATTCCAAATATTGGTCACAAGCATACTAAGTGCGTGATTCCATCCCTGGGGAGACATCTAGCGCTAGAAGCCAAAAAAACTCAAGCACAACTGAGGTGCGATATACGATTTGAAATCTCAAAAGTCATCCTGCTCATATAACATCATCACTACGCGGATCCTCAACACATAAGCAATTTCCCAAGCCGTCTCACAACTCATAGGGTGTAATATATCATTATATGAAATATCTCACAACGAGATAACACCCTGTCTACTCCTCCATAAGGAGCGCATTACTAAAATGAAAACGTTTGGCCTGATATAGAGCCCATATCCACATTTAAATCCAGATACAAACCTCAAGTCGGTTCTGATCGTACCAGACTAGGACAATGACCCTTCAAATGTCCATACTAACTTCCCTTTTCTCATAACACACAAGAACAACCATCGCAACAGGAGTAATCCTCCGCAGTCCACAACCCAATAAACTGAGTGCCCTCCAGGCATATATTCTCAAATCAACGATATTATCACAACCTTCATACTTGGTTTAAGTCTTTAATCAATCCAGTGACTGCCTGCCACACTTATACAATCTTCTTGTGGGACACACTCCCACAACTTACCATAACGATTAACTGGATCGTACCTCCAAACCACCGGCCGCACTAACGCTTAAACGCGATTAAGAATCATTAACCAGTATGCAAAGCCTTTTTCACAAAACACCGATCTCAGGTGACGCTGATGACAATACCAACTTACCTTAAACACCGAAACTCCTTTCCTGCTCGTCTGAGATTGTGACATCCTTGTCCACACCGAGCTGTTACCTTGATCTTTACTTCAAATTCTATACCACTCACTATACATAACATGCCAATATACAATAGAACACGCTTTCATCATAGCTTCGGAACCACTATCGAGCTAACACTTCATCATATAAAAGCTTTTCACTTAAATCACATCAGTAGAACCATAGCAACACACAGGTGAATTCTCATAACCATAGAACATGAAAATCTCTAAGTAGTGGTCTAAGCCACCATAGCCCTTTCCGGGGCCCACCTCCACGTATCAGGTCACAACAGTAGAATACTTTCTGACTACCACCAATTACCGCGTCCGGCAAGCTTACACGCACCGTCATAATTCACTTGCATAACTTGATCGCGCTGAAGGAACTGATCGTTACCAGCAACATGCCAATTAAATTATGGCTAACCAGCCTATCTTCTTTCGATTCACCCCAATTACCTTAGAAATAATACTAATTTCATCCAATACATAACAT
This sequence comes from Nicotiana glauca, assembly GCA_026770625.1. Taxonomy (NCBI): domain Eukaryota; kingdom Viridiplantae; phylum Streptophyta; class Magnoliopsida; order Solanales; family Solanaceae; genus Nicotiana; species Nicotiana glauca. The sequence goes on from MU781036.1 coordinate 22,168, forward strand.
ACTCCATCTGCACTCATCTTGAGTGATCTCGAATCACGAGACCATGCTGTCTCAAATCCCACGAACAGTTTCATATCTCTCAAGCGCTATACCGCAAGTTAACATATCATAAAACATTCAGGGCACCTTCTCATAAGCTGTTGCAAAGCTTGATTCTTAACTATACTTATAGGCTCAAAATCATTAGGTACCACACTTTATCTTTTGAGTTCCACTAAGACCATTGCTAAGAGCCGCCCGCTCTGACTTGGCCCGAATATAATCAACTCCATGATTCTTCCAACACAAGCATACCCTCTCGACGGAGCACCCGATAGAATCACTCCCTAAATCTGAACATGGGCCAATAAGGCCAACGATAGAATACCTTTAATAATTCATTTGCTCAAACCACCACTTATGTTTTTTTCCCGTAGCTGAAATAGCCCATCGATATGCTAATAGCCAAAAATCTTGCGAGTAGTTAACCATGCAATCCAATCATAAGCGGTGGGACTCTCCCACTTAGCTTGAAGCCATTATTTTGCAACTCAGGAATTCACCAAGATTCCCTAGCTTTCATCGACATAACCTTGCGCGATCAATCACATAAATTCTCAGATTCCTTCCGCAAAGCCCCATCCTTTTATACTCTGATTCACCTACTGCATTCGCACGACCAAACTCTTTGCTACATAACCGATAAAACTCTTCGTAGAAGCCTCACCAACCACGCGACTGTTAACCTGCTCACTCGGGTAACCCACCTATAGAAGGCTCTCTCTCCGACATCTTTCAACACTGCTGCACAGGGTACAATCATTACGACATCAATGACCTATCCTGAGTCTGAGCTCACTCTCCAACTACACAGGTCCATTTACCCCTCGTGGACATCATTTAAGTGTGCGACAACATCCTTCTTCATTTAAGCGGCTCCTTTCCGTTATATTAAATCTCCGGCCGCACAAGAATTCCTACTTCAAATTAGATCCGTAGACCCCAATAACCAAGCACCAACATTCTCAAATCGTTCCTGACTCTCCTTAAGGCGCATAGTCATCTTATTACCAAGCCCCTACGCAGTTCCGCTGCTCTCCTACTATGGGAAAACTCACTTCTTTAATCAACTACTCGGCCTGCGCTCCCTAAGCCTAGCCCTTTAGAAGTTTTAAACTCCGCCTGACACTTCCCACCTATCCTTCTCTTCTTTTGCTGCTCAGTCGTTGCCTCAATAAAATTTATCTTCATAGAACTTGAATCCACAATTTTCTTCTAACTCCAAACTTTTCTGAAGGTCATCTTTCTCGAACCGTCAACATTTGAAATACTAATTCAATCCTAAACCACTGCACCCTGCCATATCTGATAGTTGCATCTCCGATACTATTTCATGATATCTTGCCCAAAGGCAAATTGTAGAAGATCACAACACCGACAAACTTAATACGTCCAATTAGGACAACAGTACCCCACCATAGGAGAAAACTCCACCTCTCTTGCAACTACCAAGTCTCATTACTTCCACTAGTCCACATCTGACCATCCTTAGTTCGATTGCGTTTCCCCCTGCCGGGAATAAAATATTGAATCTCTTGATTAGGCACTGAGTAAACCTCCCTTGAAGTCATTCACTTCCCTGACACGTGGGCAAAACATCCTACCATTATAATAATTCCGCAGGACAATTGTTCATAAACATCGAGGCAAATTGTGCCTAGCCCCAGAGCCCTCAGAAGTACCGCTACTGGGCTAAAACCATCAAAGGTCCTTCTATAATGTGACAATTATAATCCGATCAGCTATGCCGGGAGAAATATCTCGTATCCCATCTGTAGTACCATTAAGGTTCTTCAATTCTCGATTTATAACGAGCACTTCGCGTCGCATAAGATTGAATAGGAAAGAAACAAAGGCATAAGCCTCACATGAAATCAAATTGCACGATAAGGAATCAAGAAGGAAAGTACTCCTAGCAGTCCTGCAGCCTCCCGAGGATAAGTACAGACGTCTTCGTACCGATCCGTGAGACTCTACTAGACTTGCTCATGACTCGTGAGACCCTAGGAACCTAGTGTAATGACCCGACCGGTTGTTTTGAGTCCTAGCGCTCCGTTCAGTAGTCGGAGGCCATGAACAGCTTCATTTCAAGTATTATGACTTGTACATGTGGTCGGAATTAAGTTTTTGGAAGTTCGGAGTTGAATTGGGAAGAGAATTCTAATTTCGGAAGCTTAAAGCTATAAGAATGATCTAGGATTGGAATTTCAAGTAAATGACCTCAGAATTGGGATCTGAAGGTTCCAGCAGGTTCGTATGATGATTTTGGACTTGGGCGTGTGCCTGGATCGGGTTTTGGATGACCCGGGAGCGTTTTGGCACCTACTGTGGAAGTTGGCATTCTGGAAGAAATTTCATAAGTTTGGTTTGAAGTGCATTTCAATGTTATCAATGTCCGTTTGGAATTCCGACACTGGAGTAGCTCCGCATGGTGATTCTAGAGTTAGGAGCGTGATCGGAAGTGAATTCGGAGGGTCGTAGGTCATTTTGAAGCCATTTAGCTAAAGATAGGAATTTGAAGGTTTTTGAGAAGTTTGACCGGAAGTGGACTTTTTGATATCGGGGTCGAAATCCAATTCTTGAAGTTGGAGTAGGTCTGTAATGTTAAATATGACTTGTGTGCTAAATTTGAGGTCAATCGGACATGATTTGATAGGTTTAAATATCGGAAGTAGAAGTTGGAAAGTTCAAAGTTCATAAAGCTTGAATCGGGGTGAAATTTGCGGTTTTAGCGTTGTTTGATATGATTTGAGGCCTCGAGCAAGTCCGTAACGTATTTTGGGAGGCTATTAGGTTTGGTTGAGGTCCCGAGGGCCTCGGGTGGATTCCGGGTGGTTAACGGATCGAATTTGGAGTTAAAAAAAAGCTGAGGCAGCTGATATCTGGTATTTCCGCACCTGCGAAGATTTGGCCGCAGGTGCGGAGCCGCAGAAGTGGACAGGAAGACCGCAGATGCGGATTTTGGTGAGGGGAGCTGGGACCGCAGATGCGGTCAGGGAGCCGCAGATGCAGGACCGTACCTGCGAAAAAGAAAGCGCAGAAGCGGAAGCTGGGGTGGCCAGGGTGGATCACAGAAGCGGCCTGGTGACTGCACCTGCAGAACCGCAGAAGCGGTCCAGGTTTCGCAGGTGCGTAAATCACTGGAGCAGTGAGGTCTTTAAAAATTCAGGGTTGAGTTCATTTCAACCCCATTTTTCTTCCATTAGAGTCGATGAGGAGCAGCTTTGAGGCGCCATTTTCGTCACTTGTCATGAGATAAGTAATTTATGCTAGCTTTGGTTGAATACAAGGTTTATCTATGGATTTAGACTTGGAAAAATTGTAGAAAAAGTGGGGTTTTGGTGGAAAACCTAGAAAATTATATTCTTGGAATTTAGCCACGATTTTGGGTATGGAAATTAGTAAAAATTATATATTTGAGTTCCTAAGGTCATGCGTCATCTTTATCTTCAAATAATTTTGGATTTCGGGCACGTGGGCCCGAGGGCATTTTGGTCAACTTTTTGATCGGAGTTAGGAATTGCTATAAATTAGATTTTAATGAATAATTGAGCATATATTAATGGATTTGCGTAACCGTTGGCTAGTTTTGGAGTATGGTGCATCAATTAGAGTCTTCGGAAGGGTGTGGAATGCCGGTGTGGATCTTCAGAGCGAGGTGAGTCTCCTTTCTAACCTTGGAAGAGGAAATTGTCCCCATAAGAGAAATAATTGATTATGTGCTCCAATTTGTGGGGGCTACGTACGCACGAGGTGACGAGAGTCCGTGCGTAGCTACTATTATGCTATTGTCCGGATAGATAGGACCCAAAAGCATGTTATACTTGGATTATTTGTGAACCCATGGGTAGCTTGAATTGCTTAAATCACATTGAATTAGTAAGAAAATTTCTAAAAGGATTAAACTTCATTTCTTAATGGTTGTTAAAGGAGAATTGGTATTATTTGGATAATTATTCCCCGATAAATTATTAATTGGCTACTTGAACATGTATTTTATGTGTACCTGCCTCACATGCATGATTCGCGAGCAGGGTATGTGTTTATTTATGGAACGGCTCGAACGCCTCGGTAGATTAAATAGATGCATTGTCACGACCCCAAACCCGGTCATGATGGCGCCCTGCCGCGAGGCTGGGCAAGCCTGACCAACACCTTCTCAATACAACGATTCATCCCAAACATGAAGCAATAAGGGGAACATGGCAACTTTAACAATAAATTCTGAATAACTGAAAAGATAATGTACGAATAGAAACCACGACTGAACAAGTACTCCCAAGACTTGGGGTCACGAGTATAGAGCCTCTAACAAAAACCAAGTACAAGTCTGAAAGATGAAATACAAATGTCTGAATAACAAGAAATAACTGATAAGAACAGAGCAATTGGTCCTGCGGACGCTGGCAGCTACCTCAATGCTCTGGCACCTGGATAAGCGGCAACAGCAACGCTAAACCTCGGAAGCACCTGGATCTGCACACAAGGTGCAGGGAGTATGGGGTGAGTCTACCAACTCAGCGAGTAATAAGCATGTATAAAAACCCGAAGATTGGAAATCCACAATAAAGCACAGAGTAAAGCTATCTAACAGAGCTATACAGTTTAAACCTCAGAGATATGCATATAAAGCAACAATAATCAATGCATGAGATGCAATGCAATGCATGACCACTGCGGTACGTGCAGTCCGATCCATTTGGGTACCCGCGCTCACTGTGGGGGTTCAGACTCCGGAGGGGCTCCTACAGCCCAAGCGCAATATCATAGTAACATACGCTGTGGCGCACAGCCCGATCCACTATCAGTCCAGCTACATGCATACAAGCCTCACAGGCACATATATCTTACCATTTTTAGTTCAGTTTATTAGAAGAAAACATAGAATTAGGTGTCAAACCTCAATATTTACCAAATCATGTTAAACAGAGTTCTAGTGCAGGACTGATGTCATGAAAGCATGCTATAATGCATAGAAACAATGATAACGATCCTCACGGGATCCAATTAACCGGCACGCAGCCCAAATATATTCATAACCATCCAAGTAGGAGGTTTACCGGCTCATCTATAGCCAACAACACTGTATAATGCCACTCGGTCGGACTAAGCCATAGTCCCCAATCATAATCGACCCCGCACTCGCAGTAGAGTACGTGTCTCGCCTCAATACAGCGTCACAATGTGATATACCGGGGTTTCGAACCCTCGGGTCATCATCTACACCCATTACTCACCTCAAGCCGGCCGGAAACTAGCTCGAAATGCCTTTTCCCCTCAAATTCTCCTCTACGAGCGTCGAATCTGGCCAAAAACACAACGAATATATTACAATAGGCTAATGGAACATAACTCAATCGAAAGAACTCAAAAAACATCGAAATTCGCGAAATTAGCAAAACCCGAGCCCTGGTCCCACTTCTCGAAAAATTACGAAATTTACATCACCGAATTCCTCGTCTCGCCACGAGTCCGTGCATATCAAATTTACCAAAATCGGAGTTCAAATAACCCCTCAAATCTCCATTTAATTCTCTTAAGTTTCAAGCCCTAAACTACCATTTTTGTCCATAAATTACTTGAGTTTTCAGTTCTAATCCTTGTATTTAACTTGGAAATAAGTAGAAGCAACTCACCTTTGATGCTTGATGAAATTCCCCTTGAAATCCTCTCCAAAATCATCGAAACCAAATGAAATAAATGAAAGAAATAAACCAATTTCGTGTAATAAAGAATCTGCCCGTGCTTCGTCGAGTTGTACCTTGCACATGTGCTATATAAGTTGTACATCCTATTGCTCCAGCAGTCATTTTCCGTCGATCATAACTTCTAGTACAGATGTCCAAATTACGCGTTCTTTAGCTTTCTGGAAACTAGACACGAAAATCTACAACTTTTGTGTTTTGCACTTTTTGTGATTCCTTAGAGATTACAAGATATGAGTTCCCAAAATAGCCTACTAGTACCTGAAAATGCCCAGAATTTCTGCAATAACGGCTGCTTTCAGCAGCTTTTTTTTGTTTTTTCCAAAACCAAAAATGCCCGTTAGGCATCAGAAATCACCCCGAGGCCCTCGGGACCTCAACCAAAAACACAAACTCAACCTAATACTTCATTCAAACTTGCTCGGATCATAAAAACGCTACCTTAAACATCAAAAATCACCAAAATCCTAGAATTCGATTCAAACTTAAACTTAAACTTTCAAAATTCATATCCGATGCTGAAACCAACCAAACGACGTCCAAATGACCTGAAAATTTACTGGCATATCCAAAATTACCTAACGGAGCTAATGTAACTTTCGGAATTCCATTCCGACCCTTGGATCTAATTCTCACCTATCGACCGGATTCTTCCAAAATTCCAGCTTCACCAAACCTAGCTAACTTTCCCTCCGGACCTCCGAATTCACTTCCGTTTTCACTCCTAAGTCACAAATCATCCCCCGAAACTAGTCGAGCGATCGGAAATCCGTTCCGAGCCCTCTAACTCATAAGTCAACATCGGTTTGACTTTTCCAACTTAAGCTTTTCTTAAAGAGACTATTTGTCTCATTTCTATCCAATTTCCACCCAAACCACTTCAAACTCACCAAACACGCATATTAACATACGGGGAAACATATAACGGGGATAACGGGGCTGAAATACAATAAATGACGGGTCGGGTCATTACATCCTCCCCAACTAAAACATACGCTCGTCCTCGAGCGGGTCAAGAAACATACCTGAAGCAGTAAATAAATGAGGATATCTGCTCCGCATCTCCTGCTCGGTCTCCCAGGTAGCCTCCTCCACGGGACGACCTCTCCACTGAACTTTCACTGATGTTATATCCTTAGATCTCAATTTGCGAACCTGACGACCCAAAATGGCTACTGGCTCCACATCATAAGTCAAATCATCATCAAGCTGAATCGAGCTGAAGTCCAAAACATGGGACGGGTCCTCCACATACTTCCGGAGCATCGAAACATGAAATACCGGATGAACTCCCGACAATCTGGGTGGCAAAGCAAGCTTGTAGGCCACCTCTCCAATCTTATCAAGTATCTCAAAAGGACCTATGAAACGAGGACTCAACTTCCCTTTCTTCCCGAACCTCATAACGCCTTTCATAGGCGAGACCTTCAGCAAAACCTTCTCGCCAACCATGAAAGATAGATCTCGAACCCTCCGATCTGCATGACTCTTCTGATGCGACCGAGCTGTACGAAGCCGCTCCTGAATCACCTTCACCTTCTCCAAGGCATCCTGAACCACCTCTGTACCCAATAATCTGGCCTCGCCGAGCTCGAACCAACCGACCGGAGATCTACACCGTCTCCCATACAGTGCCTCATACGGCGCCATCTGAATGCTGGACTGGTAGCTGTTATTGTAAGCAAACTCTGCAAGGGGCAAGAAATCCTCCCAAGAACCACCGAAATCAATCACACATGCACGCAACATATCCTCCAATATCTGAATCGTACGCTCGGACTGTCCGTCCGTCTGAGGATGAAATGCTGAACTCAACTCAACCTGAGTACCCATCTCTCGATGAAAAGCCCTCCAAAACTGAGAAGTAAACTGAGTGCCTCTGTCCGATACAATAGAAACTGGAACACCATGCAACCGGACAATCTCACGAATGAAAATCACCGCCAACCGCTCGGAAGAATAGGTAGTACACACTGGAATAAAATGAGCGGACTTGGTCAACCGATCCACAATCACCCATATTGAATCAAACTTCCTCGCTGTCCGAGGGAGACCAGTCACAAAATCCATAGTGATCCTTTCCTATTTCCACTCAGGAATAACCATTTGCTGTAGCAAACCACCAGGTCTCTGATGCTCGGACTTCACCTGCTGACAATTAAGACACCGAGCCACATAGCTCACAATATCCTTCTTCATTCTTCTCCACCAGTAGAGCTGCCTCAAATCCTGGTACATCTCCGCGACCCCCGGATGAATGGAGTACCGCGAGCTGTGAGCCTCTGCCAATATTATCTCTCGAATCCCATCTACATTGGGCACACAAATACGGCCCTGCATCCTCAGAACACCATCACCATCAATAGTCACATCCTTGGCATCGCCCCGCTGGACCCGATCTCTAAGAACCTGCAAATGCCGATCATGATACTGATACTCTCTAATGCGGTCATGCAAAGAGGACTGAGAAACCACGCTATCCAACACCCGACTAGGCTCCGAAATATCCAACCGAACCATCCGATTAGCTAAAGACTGAACATCAACTGCAAGTGGTCGCTCCCCAACTGGAATGAATGCCAAACTGCCCATGCTAACCGCCTTCCGACTCAAGGCATCGGCCACTACATTGGCCTTCCCCGGATGATACAGAATAGTAATATCATAGTCTTTAAGTAACTCAAGCCACCTCCGTTGCCTCAAATTCAAATCTTTCTGCTTAAACAAGTGCTGCAGGCTGCGATGATCTGTATACACCTCACAAGATACGCCATAGAGATAGTGCCTCCAAATCTTCAAAGCATGCACAATAGCTGCCAACTCTAAGTCATGAACGGGGTAGTTCTTCTCATGTGGCTTCAACTGCCGAGAAGCATATGCAATCACTCTACCCTCCTGCATAAGAACACACCCAATGCCAATCCTCGAAGCATCACAATACACCGTATAAGAACCTGAAGCTGCTGGCAATACTAACACTGGAGCCGTAGTCAATGCTGACTTGAGCTTCTGAAAGCTCTCTTCACACTCATCGGACCACACAAATGGAGCATTCTTCTGCGTCAATTTAGTCAATGGAGACGCAATAGATGAAAAACCCTCAACGAACCTGTGATAGTATCCTGCCAAGCCAAGGAAACTCCGAATCTCTATGGCCGAAGACGGCCTAGGCCAACTCTGCACTGCCTCCACTTTCTTCGAATCTACCTGAATCCCATCACTGGACACCACGTGTCCCAAGAATGCCACAGAACTAAGCCAGAATTCACATTTAGAGAACTTAGCATAAAGCTTCTCCTCTCTCAATCGCTGCAATACAACCCTCAAATGCCGTGCGTGCTCCTCCTGGCTACGCGAGTACACCGGGATATCATCAATAAACACGATCACAAACGAATCCAGATACGGCCTGAACACACTATTCATCAAGTGCATGAATGCAGCTGGGGCATTAGTCAACCCAAAAGACATAACGAGAAATTCATATCGTCCTGAAAGCTGTCTTCATAATATCGGAATCCCGAATCTTTAGCTGATGATAGCCAGAACGAAGATCAATCTTAGAGAAAACCTTAGCTCCCTGGAGCTGATCAAACAAGTCCTCAATACGAGGCAATGGATACTTATTCTTCACGGTCACTTTATTCAACTTCCTGTAGTCAATGCACATTCTCATTGTGCCATCTTTCTTCTTCACAAATAAGACTGGTGCACCCCACGGTGACACACTAGGACAAATAAAACCCTTATCTAGGAGTTCCTGAAGCTGCTCCTTCAATTCCTTTAACTCAGCTGGTGCCTTACGATAAGGAGGAATAGAAATGGGCTGAGTGTCCGACATCAGATCAATGCCAAAATCAATATCCCTGTCCGGCGGCATGCCTGGCAGGTCAGCTGGAAATACATCCAGAAAGTCCCTCACAACAGGAACTGAGTCAAGGCTAGGAGTCTCAGCTCCAACATCTCTAACAAACGCCAAGTAAGATAAGCAAACTTTCCCAACCATCTGCTGGGCTTTTAAGAAAGAAATCACCCTGCTAGGCACATAATCAGACTCGCCTCACCACTCAACTCTGGGTTTACCAGGAATAGCCAAAGTAACTGTCTTAGCATCACAGTCCAAAAGAGCGTGATATGGGGACAACCAGTCCATACCCAGAATCACATCAAAATCCACCATACTCAATAACAATAAGTCAACACGGGTCTCCAGACCCCCAAATGATATCAAACAGGATCGATACACACGATCCACAATAATAGTATCACCCACCGGGGTAGATACATGCATAGGAGAGGCAAGAATATCACGAACCACACCAGATGATAGGCAAAATAACAAGACACGTAAGAATAGGTGTACCCCGGGTCAAATAAGAAAGACGCATCCCTGTGGCAGACTGGAATAATACCTGTAATAACAGCATCGGATGCAATGGCGTCGGCCCTGTCTGGTAAGGCATTGAATCTGGCCTGACCACCGCTAGTACGGCCTCCACCCCTGGGATGGCCTCTAGCTGCCTGACCACCACCCCTAGCTGACTGAGGGGGAGCAGAAGAAACTGGTGCTGATGACGAGGGCT
>MU781039.1:7426-21112 GCA_026770625.1 Nicotiana glauca
TGGTGGGGGTGTTTGCAACTCTTTCAACAGTTGGGAAGTGCAGAATCCAGGAAATTAATAATAAATACCTGTGGCTTGCAAGAATTTTTTGGCAGTGCCTTCTCACACCATGGAGACTTCTTTTTGCGTTTGTGCCTCCGTGTCACATTGCACATGGTTGGATTGCTTTCATTTGTTCTTTGATCTTCATAAGTGGAATAGCTTATGGTGTAACAAAGCTCTCCGATCAGATAAGCTACGTCACAGGTCTTAGCTTCTGGGCCTGAAAACTTGATCTGTAGACAACTTATCCGTAGGAATAAGTCCTTTTGTCATTGCATTCACAGTGTTGGTAGCTGGAGCTTCATGGCCTGATCTTGTGGCGAGCACAATTGCTGCACAGCGGCAGATAACAGCCGACTCTACCATTGCTAACATCACCTGCAGGTTTCTTATCAACTTCTATGTCCTTATCCTGTGAGATAAATTAAGCCTGAGAGCAAAGATATTTTACAGAGTTTGCTTTCATTTATTTTCTTTTGAAGTTTGACTGATACCAACTAGCTGTTTTAGAGTTCATAGATCTTAATCTCCTGTTAGCGAAACAAACGATTAAAATTAGTTGTTTACTGAAACCTTATTCATATAATTATAAATGAAAATTTTCATTAACTAGCCTAAATACTTTCGTGATCTCTATCGCCAAACCAGATTCGGTGTCAGAAGTGTGTACCTGTACATTTTCATGCCTTGAACTTGAGATTCGACGCAATTGTCGTATGAAAAATCTGGGTATTTGAGTTCCTAATGTACTTGCATCCTTCCACTCTTCTTCCTTGTAGCAATTCAGTGAACATTTATGTAGGCATTGGTCTGCCCTGGCTTATTGACACACTGTATAACTATATCGCATACAATGAACCGCTGCGAGTAGAGAATGCAGAAGGACTAAGTTTCACTTTGCTTCTTTTCTTCTCCAGACCACTTCTGTTGGCTGTATTGGTGTTTTGGTATTCAGGCGACTGACTTAGGGTGCTGAGCTTGGAGGACCAAAACTCTGGGCATGGCTGACCTGTGTGTATGTCATGTTGTTATGGCTTGTATTTGTTGTGCTATCATCTCTTAGAGTTTCTGGTGTCATCTAGTCTAAATTTTTGCTTCCTCTTTGCATGCTTGGCTTCCCATTCCTAGTTCACTCTCATTTCTTACCCATAGTTAATGTTGTACGGTATTGTGAGGATTCATCATAAATCGACTTTGGTTAGGTATTGTGAGGATTCATCATAAATCGACTTTGGTTATCTATCTACTGCAACCCTTCCCCCCCTCTTCATGTCACGTCCCAAAAATATTCTTTAGACGTGACTGGCACCCAACTAACATAACCCGCCAGGCGAACCAATATATTCAACATTCATTTAAACTCAACTGAAATAAATTTAAGTTCCAACAATTTGATAATTAAATGCAAATGACCAATACCCCAAATTGTTCCATAAATATTTATGAATAATAACTAAAACTGAACAAGAACACTCTAGCCCAAATCCTACACTGGACCATGGAGCCTCTAAGAGGATACAAAAGACATCATATTAATAAATGATAAAGACTCTTTTGGTAGCCTCCACAAACAATGCGATGGCTCACCTCAATAACTGAATCAAATCTAGCGAACTCGTCAGCTACTAGCTTCGTCTTTACCAATAGTATCTGCATGGACATGCATGTAAGGAGTGAGTTATACGTAAATATAACCCAGTAAGATCTTTGACCCATCACTTTGAGTACCTCTGGGACAAGTTAGAAAATACAAATGCACCACAACAAGAATAATATACTAAATACAATAATTATATAATAACACAATATATAGGTATCAACAGAGTTAATAACAATTAACTTACAAGAACACATATATCTCAACCCACTACACACTAAGAGCTTCCATAACTGCAGTGAAAGAAATTAAGCAATACCTCTATAACTCCACACAGGCATCACAATGCCTCAAAATATGTAACGGAGCATACACAATGCTCATCGAAGCATACACAATGTCCCAAATACATCAAAAGCATACACAATGCTCCAATATCATGGCTCACAGCCATATTAACTCAATCCCCTGGCTCGCAGTCGTATCAAACTATCAAACTCAATATCATGGCGTACATCTGTTTCAAACTCAATATCATGGCGCACAACCTATCAAACTCAACATCATGGCGCGCATCCGTATCAAACTCAATATCATGGCGCACAGCCGTATCAAACTCAATATCATGACGTACAACTGTATCAAACTCAATATCATGGCTCACAGCCATATCAAAGTATCAAACTCAACATCATAGCTCACAACCGTATCATGCCATCAGACAACTCATAAAAATAATTTTTCTTCTATTTGTATTTTATATAAAATAATATATTTGTGGCTATTCTAAGACCACCGATTCTGTCAAGCGCACACTTGTCCCAACATATGGACATGACAAAGAAAATACATTTTTCAAAATGGATTTTAGAAAAGCAAGCATCAAAGCTTAAAGTCTCACTTACCTTGCTAACGGGAAGTTCTCCAACATTGCAACGTCTACAACACCAACCAAATGATCTCCAATTGACTCAATCTATCCAAAATATTAAATAACATGTCCTAGTTAGCGTACGTAACTAATTTTCACAACTTTAGGGCAAGTCAAAATCAAAGAACCCCCAGCCCAATTAATAGAATTTGTACCCAATTAATATCAAATGCGGCAGTTTCAACAATGAAAAACAATTGCAGAACTGTAGCCTCACGTATAACCTAACAGCTCCAAAAAAAATATGATTTCTCATGCTACCAAATTGACTACATTATTTCAATATACTATTTCACATTCAATAATAGTTACCCAATCATTATGCCATGATTAATTCTATATTCCATATACTTAATATTAGAAATTGCAATTTGCAGTGCAACATAAACTGATACCTCGTTTTTACTTTCTAACCATATATCAAATCTTTACAAGCTTTCAATTATTACCTCATCATTAGGAACTTTATTATTGTCTAGTTATTGAAAAGGTATGCATTCTAATTTATTTAAATTAAATACACCACTGCAAGTAATGTAAAGATATGGGTACCTGATTACTTGGATTACTTTTACAAAATTTCACATTGTCAATAGCTATATCAGGCCCGATAACCGGCGCTCGGTCACAATGCCAACACCTATATGCTATTCTAGGTTTTGTTTCTATTTTAGAAGTTAAATTTCTGAAATTAGCTTCACTTATTTACTCCCACACGTGACTTGCAATCGGATGATTTGCTGTCATACCCTATATTTATGCCACCTTTAAATCTGTATCTTATTTTTAAAAACTATTGATTTGGTAGCTAGCTAACAAAAAATCCGTAATAATATAACCATTATACCCCTAACGAAACATATAAAAGACGTATCACGCATAAATCAATTTACGGTTCTCCTCCATCACTTCGTCTCTCCTCAGATCGCCTCTTGCAAACAAGAAATTTGAACCGGATTCAAATTCCAAATTCAAAATTACAAAATACATTGTAAGTATTCCAATTCATCTTCAGAATTCAAAATAGTTTTTGAAACTGATTGATTTCATGATATATTTTTCAATAATTATTTGCATGAAGTTGTTTGACGGATGAAACATGAACTTTTCACTGATAGATTTCACTAACAAATTAATTTGCATTCTAAATCTTTTTCACGTTGAATTGAATCAAAAGATTCTTCACGTTAAAGGTAATTTAACATAAAAGCAAAAAATTCAAATATGCTGAAGTCTTACACTACATAACATGCTGAAGTTTTTGGTTTATTTGCTAAACAAGCTGAGTTTTTACATAATTTGGTAAACCTTCACACCAAAAATGCTGAAGTATTTGTCTGCTGTGTAATCAAGCTGAAGTTATATATTTCATATGTAAAAACTTCATGATTAAATAAGCTGAAGTTTTTATTCTGGATTCAATAGTTTTGTCTAAAGCTTTTTTTAAATTTTCAGCATAAGATGTTGAAATTGTTTAGTTCATTTTTAAAAACTTCAGGAAAACGAGAAGAAGTTTTCCTCCTGCACTGGGTAAAATAAAACATAAATTAAAATTACATATTGCACAAAAACTTTAGCATACAATCCTGAAGTTGTTTAGTTCATTTTTAAAAACTTTAGAAAAACGAGCAAAAGTTTTCCTCTTGGACTATGTAAAATAAAACATAAATTAAAATTACAATTGCATAAAAACTTCAGCATAAAATGCTAAAGTTGTTTATTTTATTTTTAAAAACTTCAGGAAAACGAGCTGAAGTTTTCCTACTTCACTATGTAATTTTAATATGATTTTATGGTAAAACTTCATACCAAAAAATGCTTAAGTTTTTCGAAATATGTAAAATTTAGTATGTTAATTTTTTTTAGTTCATTTGCTAAAACATGCTTGATCTTTTGTACTGCAATATGTAATTTTCTAATGAGTTTTTATTAAATTTGCTGAAGTTATTTAGTTCATTTTCTATGTTATTTTGTAAGTTTAAAGAGGATTAAAATAAAAAAAAACACAAAAACATCATTTTTTATTAAATAAAATAAAGCATAAATTAAAATTACATATTGCAGAAAAACTTCAGCAAAAAATATTGAAGTTGTTTAGTTCATTTGTA
Source organism: Nicotiana glauca (assembly GCA_026770625.1). Taxonomy (NCBI): domain Eukaryota; kingdom Viridiplantae; phylum Streptophyta; class Magnoliopsida; order Solanales; family Solanaceae; genus Nicotiana; species Nicotiana glauca. The sequence goes on from MU781039.1 coordinate 12,105, forward strand.
AAAACTTCAGAAAAAATGAGCTGAAGTTTTCCTTCTGCACTATGTAGTTTTATCATGATTTTTTGGTAAATTTTTATACCAAAAAATGCTTCAATTTTTCGGAATATGTAAAACAGTTTTTTAGTTCATTTGCTAAAAGATGCTTAATATTTTGTCCTGCAATATGTAATTTTCTGCAGGACTACCTCGGGTCTTCGCCACTGGACTGAAGCCAGCAACCTCACTGTGGTCCAAAAGCTACAACACTGGGATCTGCACACAGTGTAGAGTGTAGTATCAGCACAACCGACCCCATGTGCTGGTAAGTGTCTAGCCTAACCCCGGCGAAGCAGTGACGAGGCAAGGACAAGATTACCAAATAAACTTGTGCAGTTATATCATATACAACAAGTAATAATGACAGAAACTAGCAGTTAAAGATGGGAAGGGGAATCATGCTGCGTGGAATATCAAGTAACAACAGAAAACTGGTAAATAAATGTAAAGAACACCATAATTCAATTATCAACAAGAATCAGGAAAATCAAAAACAAGTGCACGGCATCACCCTTCGTGCTTTTACTCTCGTTCTCACCATAAGAATCAATATAATCGGCACGGCATCACCCTTCGTGCTTCTACCTCACATAATCATGACATGGAATTATCCTTCGTGCATTATCACTCATATCATGGCACAACATTTTACATAGTGCGGCACGGCATCACCCTTCATGCTTTTACCTTACAATATAGGCACGACATCACTCTTCGTGCATTAACACTCTCAAACTAAAGCACGACATCACCCTTCGTGCTTTACACTCTTCCTTACCCAAGCAACAATAACAAAGCAATTTGGGTAAGGAAATTAATAATATCACAATACAAACCAGACAAGGGAACAAAAACATATCAATAATATTCCGGCAAGGGAAATAATATCATGAGTAATAACATCCCCGCAAGGGAGATAATATCAAAAGAAATAACATCCCGGCAAGGGAGATAATATCAAAAGCAATAACATCCCAGTAAGGGAAACAATATCATAAACCTTTCTCTTTTCCACAATTACTTCACAACTCAATTCTCAACTTGAGCCAACGCTGTACAATCTTCGATTACCATTAATGCTTTTACAAGCCTTGTTCAACAATAGAAACCATCATATAAAACATGAATAATATGAAATAGAGTCACATTAACCACAATATAAGACTCACAATATCATAAACCTTTTCTCTTTTTCATAATTATTTCACAACTCAATTCTCAACTTGAGCAAACGCTCTGCAATATTTAATTACTAATAATGCTTTCATAAGCCTTGTTCAACAACACAAATCATCATATAAAACATGAACAATACAAAACAGAGTCACAATAATCATAGTATAATACTCACGGGCATGCTTGACCCCGACGTATAGATACTCATTACTACACCTATACGTCTTACTCAATAATTAACACTTAGCAAATAAGACACGACTCCTAATCCCTCAAACTAAGGTTAGACCAAACACTTACCTCAATGCCATGAACACAATTCAAGCCTCAACTACCGCTTTACCTATTGTTTCCACCATCAATTCGCTTGTATTTAGCCATAATTTACTTAACGATATCAATAAATGCTAAATGATTCAATTCTAATGCATGAAAATAGGTTTTCTAAAGTTTTTTTCAAAAAGTCAAAAATCGCCAACCTGCGCCCACACGGTCAAAACCAGAGGTTCGAACCAAAACCCGATTACCCATTCACCCACGAACTCAAATAGAAAATTTGTTTTGAAATTAGACCTCAAATCGAGGTCCAAATCCCCAAAATTTGATAATCCTAAGTTCTACCCAAAATACCCAATTTTCCCCATGAAAACCCTTGATTTTGAATTGAAATCATGTGAAAAGATGTTATGGATTGAAGAAAACGAGTTAGAAATGACTTACAATTAACTTGGAGAAGAACATTTCTTTAGAGAATCGCCCAAGAGAGTTTAGGTTTTGAGAAGGTTTGAAAAATGAAGAATTTCGGCTAAGTTATGATTTACACAGGCGCAGATATCGCATTTGCGATGATATGTTCGCAAATGGAAACTCGCAATTACGGCCAAGGCTTCGCAATTGTGAAGTAAGGCCTGCCCTGTCAACCTCGCAAATGCGTCTGGAGCTTCGCAAAAGTGAAGGTCACCCTCCCGCCCGGCCAAGGCTTTGCAATTGCGAAGCCTACAGACCTGCAACACACATCCATTTTCCTAAGTCCAATTTCACTCTGTCGCCTATCCAAAACTCACCCGAGGGTTTGGGGCTCCATACCAAACATACACACAAGTCCAAAAATATCATACGAACTTGCTAGTACGATTAAATCACCTAAATAACATCTATAACTATGAATTAAACCTCAAATTCATGAAATCACTCAAGAACATCAAAAATACTATTTTCTCAACTATAGGTCCGTTTTACACCAAACCAATTCTGATCTTTACCAAATTTTACAAATTCAACATAATCATTATTGCAAACTTGTACCGGACTCCGGAACTAAGATACAAGACCGATACCATCAAGAAAATGCATCAATTCACTTCTAAAAACATTTATGTTTTCTAGAAAACAATTTTCTTTAAAAATTTATTTCCGGGCTTGGGACCTCGGAATTCGATTCCGGGCATATGCCCAAGTCCCGGATTTTACTACGGACCCTACGAGACCATCGGATCACGGGTCTGGGTCCGGGTCCGGGTCCGTTTACTAAGAATGTTGACTAAAGTCAACTTTATTCAATTTTAAAAGTCAATTTCCATATTTTATTTAGTTTTCACATTAAAACTTTCTGGAAACGCGCCCGGACTGCCCACACAGATCAAGGTATGACAAAAAGAGGTTTTTAAGGCCTCGAAACACAGAATGTGATTTCAAAGCGAGTGATGATGTCATCACATCCTCCACAACTAAAACAACCGTTCGTCCTCGAACGGACATAAGAAAAGTACCTGAGTCGGGAAAAGATGGGATATCGGTTTCGCATATCGGACTCGAGCTCCCAGGTAGCTGCCTTAACAGGTTGAGCTCTCTACTAAGCACGAACAGAAGGGAAAATCTTCGATCTCAACTGACAAACTTGTCGGTCTAGAATAGCTACCAGCTCCTCCTCATTGGATAAGTCCTTGTCCAACTGGACAGTGCTAAAGTCTAACACGTTGGATGCATCGCCGTAATATTTCCGAAGCATGGACACATGAAACACTGGATGCATGGCTGATATACTCGGCGGTAACACAAGTCTGTAAGCCACCTCTCCTACTCGATCAAGAATCTCAAACGGGTTAATGAATCTAGGGGTAAGCTTGCCCCTCATCCCAAATCTCATCACGCCCTTCATAGGCGATACCCGAAGCAACACCCGCTCGCCGACCATGAATTCCACATCACGAACCTTACGGTCGGCATAACTCTTTTGCCTGGATTGAGTTGTACGAAGCCTATCCTGAATAATCCTGACCTTGTCCAAGACATCTTGTACTAGATCCGTACCCAACAACCAAGCCTCTACCTGATCAAACCATCTAACCGGTGGCCGACACCGCCTACCATATAACGCCTCATAAGGAGCCATCTGAATGCTTGATTGGTAGCTATTGTTGTAGGAAAACTTTGCTAAAGGCAAGAAATGATCCCGCGAGCCTCCAAAGTTAATAACACAAGCTCGGAGCATATCCTGCAAAATTTGAATTGTACGCTCGGATTGCCCATGAATCTGAGGATGAAATGTTGTGCTCAACTCAACCACTGTGCCCAACTCACATTGAACTAACCTCCAGAAATGTGAGGTAAACGGCATACCTCGATCCAAAATGATAGACACAGGCACACCATGAAGACGAACAATCTCTCGGATATAGATTTCGGCTAACCTCTTGGAAGAATACGAAACTGCCATAGGAATGAAATGTGCTGACTTGGTCAGCCTATCAACAATAAACCACACTGCATCGAGCTTCTTCTGAGTCCGTGGGAGTCCAACAACGAAGTCCATAGTGATACACTCCCACTTCCACTCAGGAATCTCAATCTTTTGGAACAAACCACCAGGTCTCTGATGCTCGTACTTTACCTATTAACAATTTAAACACCGAGCTACATAGGAAACTATGTCCTTCTTCATCCTCCTCCACCAATAATGCTGTCGCAAATCCTGATACATCTTTGCGGTGCCCAGATGGATAGAATACCGGGAACTTGGGCCTCCTCTAGAATCAACTCACAAAGTACATCTACATTAGGCACACAAATACGACCATGCATCCTCAAGACTCCATCATTTCCAACTGTGACTTTCTTGGCACCTCCGTGCCGCACTGTGTCTCTAAGGACACACAAGTGAGGATCATCATAGTGTCGATCTCTGATACACTCAAATAATGAGGAATGAGCGACCGTGCAAGCTAACACATGGCTAAGCTCAGAAACATCCATCCTCACGAACTAATTGGCTAAAGCCTGAACATCCAAAGCAAGCGGTCTCTCGCTGACCGGAATAAATGCAAGACTACCCATTCTGGCTGACTTTCAATTCAAAGCATCGGCCACCACCTTGGCCTTTTTCGGATGATATAAGATGGTGATATCATAATATTTCAATAGCTCCAACCACCTACTCTGCCTCAAATTTAGTTCCTTCTGGTTGAACAAATACTGAAGATTCTTGTGATCCGTGAATACCTCAAATGACACGCCATACAGATAACGCTTCCAAATCTTCAACATGTGAAAAATGGCTACTAACTTCAAATCATGAACTGGATAATACTTCTCGTGAATGTTCAGCTGCCGTGAAGCATAAGCAATGACCTTGCCATCCTGCATCAACACTGCACCAAATCCAATACAAGATGCATCACAACAAACTGTATATGGCCCTGAACCTGTGGGCAAAACCAACATTGGTACGGCTGTCAAAGCTATCTTGAGCTTCTGAAAGCTCGTCTCACACTCGTCCGACCACCTAAACTGGGCACCCTTTTGGGTCAATTGGTCATCGGGGCTGCAATAGATGAAAACCCCTCCACAAACCGACGGCAGCCTACCAAACACAAGAAACTCCAGATCTCTGTAGCTGATGCGGGTCTAGGCCAGTTCTTGACTGCATTTATCTTCGTTGGATCCACTTGAATACACTGTGCTAAAACAATGTGACCCAACCATTGAACTCAACCAGAACTCACACTTCAAAAACTTAGCATACAACTAAGTATCTCTCAGAGTATGAAGAACAACTCTCAGATGCTGCTCATGCTCCTCCCGGCTGCGGGAGTAAATCAAAATATCATCAATGAAGACGATCACGAAGGAATCCAAATAAGGCCTCGATTCATCAAATCCATGAAAGCTGTTGGGACATTTGTCAATCCGAACGACATCACCAAGAACTCATAATGCCCGTACCGAGTGTGGAAAGCTATCTTAGGGACATCGGATGCCCTAATCCTCAATTGATGGTAGCCAGATCTCAAGTCAATCTTAAAAAATACCTTGGCACCCTGAAGTTGATCAAACAAATCATCAATCCTCAGCAATGGATACTTATTCTTGATTGTAACCTTGTTCAACTGTCGGTAATCTATACACATTCTCATTAATCCATCCTTCTTCTTAATAAACAACGCTGGCGCACCCCAAGGCGAGACACTAGGCCTAATAAAGTCCTTATCAAGCAAGTCTTGCAATTGCTCCTTCAATTGTTTCAACTCAGGCGGGGCCATACGATACGACGAAATAGAAATGGGTTGAGTGCCCGGAGCCAAATCAATGCAGAAGTCAATATCCCTATCTGGTGGCATACCCGGCAGGTTTGAAGGAAATACCTTAGGAAACTCACGAACCACAGGCACTGAATCCATAGGAGGAACCTCGGTACTAGAATCACGAACATACACCAAATAGGCCAAACATCCCTTATCAACAACACGCCGAGCCTTCATATATGAGATAATCTTACGGGCAGAATGACCAGGAGTCCCTCTCCACTCTAGATGAGGTAAACCCGATAAGCCTAAGGTCATAGTCTTGGCATGACAGTCCAAGATAGCATGTGTCACACCTCCTTCTCACGCTACCGCACAACGCGAAGGGGCGCGGTAAAGGGAGTTTTTCCAATTAAAGGACAATCGAAACGGGATTCGTTTATTAAGAGATTCAGAGTCGCCACTTGGGAGATTTATGGTGTCCCAAGTCACCGGTTGAATCCCGAATCGAGGAAAAGAATGACTCTGTTTAACATTCCGCGAACCAGAAATCCGGATAAGGAATTCTGTTAACCCGGGAGAAGGTGTTAGGCATTCCCGAGTTCCGTGGTTCTAGCACGGTCGCTCAACTGTCATGTTTAGCTTATTTATCTTATTTTTATACATGGTGCAACTTATATGCCAATTTTAACTTTTGACCGCTTTTATTTAATTTATCAAAGAAAATTGAACGTCGTCTGAGACATGTCTTTGGATTGCGCCGCATGAAATGAACCCGCAATCCTGAACACATCTGATTCGACATTTTGGGATTTGGATTTAGGTCGCATGAAATGCACACCCGAATTTAGGAAGGTAAAATTATTAAAGACGCGCCTAAAGAGACTAACGCCTTATTATTTTGGGGAAGAACGTGAAATTCGCTAAACAGCCCGTCCCGAAATCTAAACATTTTAATATATACATTTATGAGGGCCCCGCAACTCTGCATTTTTATTTAGCGAGGCTCATCTCATTTTATTATTTAGAAGGCAAACCTAAAAGCAACTATGATTCTCTACTTTATTTGTCTCTAAAAAAGAAAAATCCTAACTTATTCACTGAAATTATCCAGAGTCGTTATAGTCAGGTTACATAAAATGCACCCCCGAAATTTGGAATTAGGCATCGTAACTATATCACGGAAACCGTACCTATAATCACAACGATTATTAATCGCACCTAATCAACGAAACTTGATTAATAACATCTACCCATTCAACTTAACCAAACGAACGATTGTAGCAGCACACAAATAGTAAGGCATTTTAAGACTATATCAAATCCAAACAAGCTCAAACATGTGATTTCTCCCATACATGATCATATACGTACAATTTGCATTAATAACCAAAAATGGAGTTAACCATAATTTACTCCGGACAGAACTCGAACCAGACCGGAACCACGAACAAACTGCTGGAACGAAGACGAAGCTGAAGCAGAAACGGGCGGTCGCAGACTGTTGGCCGACGAAATGGAATATTTGGCTGTTGTTCGCTGGGTTAACGACGACGACGTAGAAGCTGTTGGTGGCGTCGCTGGTTTGTGGTGTTGAACGGAGATGAGGACTGGCAGTTGGTCGTTGGAGTGGTCGTTTGGAGGCAGCAGGCTGGAGGTCGACGCTACTGAGGGTCGTTTGAGTGGTCGTTTGGAGGCAGCAGGCTGGAGGTCGACGCTACTGAGGAGGTATTTGCTGCTGGTTTGTTTGGAGACTACGAAGCAGGTGGTTATGGCGGATGTGAAGGAGACGAGAAGGGATGTTCGACGTTTGGGCGACGGGTTGTTATGGTGGTCGTGAGACGGAGAGGTTTGACGGAGGACGACGAGGCTTGAAGAAGAAGAGGGCTCAAGGGTTTTTGTTCGTTGTTTTCTTTGTGAAGAAGACATTCGGTCTTTTTGATGAAGGAAGAAGATGAATGAACAATAGTATATCTCCCCTTTACTCCACAATCTGATGCCCTTTCCAAATGTGTTACAATATCTTTCAATATTCACCCCCCCTCCAAAACGTGTTTTCCCGTGTATATATGAAGTGTATATGGTCAAAAATGTGAAGACCAAGTGTGATGGGTCTCCACACGTGGGTTGGGTACCCAAGGTCTCGTGTTCTGTCCTTGTCTCCACGTGTGGTGGGCTCGAATTATTATGGTCTAGGTCCGAAAATAGGCCTAAAAACGGATAGTTTGAACCCGAATATTATTCCTTGCCCGGAACCGAGAGTAAGAACACGATATTATTTAATTAATCCTACGTAAACAAAATAACTATTACAAATAAGGCTGAAAATTAAAACAAAACTATTTTTATATTTTTTCAAGATTACAATAACTACAAAATATTAATATAACTATTTTTTTGTAATTTTCGTTTTTATATAAAGATAAAAATATAAAATACTATTTTTGTATTTTTAAAAGATTAAAATGACTACAAAATATTAGTGAAACTATTTTTTTTTGTAATTTTCGAAATTATATAAAGATTAAAAATAAGGTGCTATTTTTTGTATTTTTCGAGTTTATGAGAAATACCTAAACTAAAATTTATATATATATATTTTTTTGTAATTTTTCCTTTTCTGACGAACTAAAGTAAAATAGTCAAANTCGGTAATCTATACACATTCTCATTAATCCATCCTTCTTCTTAATAAACAACGCTGGCGCACCCCAAGGCGAGACACTAGGCCTAATAAAGTCCTTATCAAGCAAGTCTTGCAATTGCTCCTTCAATTGTTTCAACTCAGGCGGGGCCATACGATACGACGAAATAGAAATGGGTTGAGTGCCCGGAGCCAAATCAATGCAGAAGTCAATATCCCTATCTGGTGGCATACCCGGCAGGTTTGAAGGAAATACCTTAGGAAACTCACGAACCACAGGCACTGAATCCATAGGAGGAACCTCGGTACTAGAATCACGAACATACACCAAATAGGCCAAACATCCCTTATCAACAACACGCCGAGCCTTCATATATGAGATAATCTTACGGGCAGAATGACCAGGAGTCCCTCTCCACTCTAGATGAGGTAAACCCGATAAGCCTAAGGTCATAGTCTTGGCATGACAGTCCAAGATAGCATGTGTCACACCTCCTTCTCACGCTACCGCACAACGCGAAGGGGCGCGGTAAAGGGAGTTTTTCCAATTAAAGGACAATCGAAACGGGATTCGTTTATTAAGAGATTCAGAGTCGCCACTTGGGAGATTTATGGTGTCCCAAGTCACCGGT
>MU781039.1:21670-67126 GCA_026770625.1 Nicotiana glauca
CGTAACTATATCACGGAAACCGTACCTATAATCACAACGATTATTAATCGCACCTAATCAACGAAACTTGATTAATAACATCTACCCATTCAACTTAACCAAACGAACGATTGTAGCAGCACACAAATAGTAAGGCATTTTAAGACTATATCAAATCCAAACAAGCTCAAACATGTGATTTCTCCCATACATGATCATATACGTACAATTTGCATTAATAACCAAAAATGGAGTTAACCATAATTTACTCCGGACAGAACTCGAACCAGACCGGAACCACGAACAAACTGCTGGAACGAAGACGAAGCTGAAGCAGAAACGGGCGGTCGCAGACTGTTGGCCGACGAAATGGAATATTTGGCTGTTGTTCGCTGGGTTAACGACGACGACGTAGAAGCTGTTGGTGGCGTCGCTGGTTTGTGGTGTTGAACGGAGATGAGGACTGGCAGTTGGTCGTTGGAGTGGTCGTTTGGAGGCAGCAGGCTGGAGGTCGACGCTACTGAGGGTCGTTTGAGTGGTCGTTTGGAGGCAGCAGGCTGGAGGTCGACGCTACTGAGGAGGTATTTGCTGCTGGTTTGTTTGGAGACTACGAAGCAGGTGGTTATGGCGGATGTGAAGGAGACGAGAAGGGATGTTCGACGTTTGGGCGACGGGTTGTTATGGTGGTCGTGAGACGGAGAGGTTTGACGGAGGACGACGAGGCTTGAAGAAGAAGAGGGCTCAAGGGTTTTTGTTCGTTGTTTTCTTTGTGAAGAAGACATTCGGTCTTTTTGATGAAGGAAGAAGATGAATGAACAATAGTATATCTCCCCTTTACTCCACAATCTGATGCCCTTTCCAAATGTGTTACAATATCTTTCAATATTCACCCCCCCTCCAAAACGTGTTTTCCCGTGTATATATGAAGTGTATATGGTCAAAAATGTGAAGACCAAGTGTGATGGGTCTCCACACGTGGGTTGGGTACCCAAGGTCTCGTGTTCTGTCCTTGTCTCCACGTGTGGTGGGCTCGAATTATTATGGTCTAGGTCCGAAAATAGGCCTAAAAACGGATAGTTTGAACCCGAATATTATTCCTTGCCCGGAACCGAGAGTAAGAACACGATATTATTTAATTAATCCTACGTAAACAAAATAACTATTACAAATAAGGCTGAAAATTAAAACAAAACTATTTTTATATTTTTTCAAGATTACAATAACTACAAAATATTAATATAACTATTTTTTTGTAATTTTCGTTTTTATATAAAGATAAAAATATAAAATACTATTTTTGTATTTTTAAAAGATTAAAATGACTACAAAATATTAGTGAAACTATTTTTTTTTGTAATTTTCGAAATTATATAAAGATTAAAAATAAGGTGCTATTTTTTGTATTTTTCGAGTTTATGAGAAATACCTAAACTAAAATTTATATATATATATTTTTTTGTAATTTTTCCTTTTCTGACGAACTAAAGTAAAATAGTCAAAATTAGCTGAAATAGCTATATTAGACCTAAACTAAATATTTTACGCTAAAAATATAAAAAATCTCGGGGAGGGTAAAAAATCACACGTCTATAGCATGGTAAGATGATAACAGTCCATCCCAAATATGACATCAAAATCAACCATATCCAAAAGTAACAAATCTACTTGAGCCTCAAGACCCCCAATCACAACTATACAGAACCTATAGATACGATCAACCATAATAGAATCACCTAGCGGTATATACACATAAACATGAGCACTCAAGGAATTACTAAGCATGACCAGATACGATGCAAAATGAGAGGACACATAGGAATATGTAGATCCTGGATCAAATAGAACTGAAGCATCTCTACTACAAACCAAAAGTACCTGTGATAAATGCATCGGAGGTCTCAGCCTCAAGCCTGGCTAGAAGTGTATAAAATTGAGGCTGGGCCCCACCACTCTGAACTACATCTCTGGGACGGCCTCCTACTGGCTGGCCTCTACCTCTAGCTTCCTGACCTCCACCTATAATACCTCTACCTCTACCTCTAGTACCTCTTCCTCCCCCTCTAGCTGGCTTCAGGGGAGGTGGATTACTCGGTGCTTGAACCATGGCACGAGAACCCTGATGCTGAGAGTTGCTCGGTGCTTGAGGGCAAAATCTAGCAATATGCCTCGTATTGCCACAAGTATAAAAAGCCATCGACGACTGAGACTACTAACCTTGACGGCCTAAATAACCACTCTGAAAACTCTGGAGTGTAGGTCCATTGATAGGAGCAGGCGATGCACTATAGGACTGCTGATCAGAATACTGCGTATGAGAACCACGACCAGCTGGTGCACTGTGAGAAGCCTGAAGTGCTGAATAAAATGACCTGAAATGATGGCCCCTACCAAAAGAATCTCTGTTTCTTGATGAGGCACCACTGAACCTACCCGAGTGATGATGACTCTTATCAGGCCCCTGACCACCCCCTTGTGATAAAACCATCTTAACTCTCCTGGACACATTGACCACATCCTGTAAAGAAATGTCTCTCCCCATCCCCTTAGACATCTGCAATCGAATAGGCTGAATGCGTCCCTCAATTGAACTTCTCACTCTCTTTCTCTCAGTAGGAAGTATAAGAAGAGCATGATGGGCCAAGGCAATAAATCTAGTCTCGTACTGAGTAACACTCGTAAAACCCTGCTGGAGATGCTCAAATTGCATCCGATAGTTCTCCCTCTGAGTGATAGGAAGAAACTTCTCAAGAAATAGCTGAGAGAACTGATCCCAAGTCAAAGCTAGTGATCCAACTGGTCTAGCCAAACAATAATCTCTCCACCAAGTCTCGGCGGATCCAGAAAAATGAAAAGTAACAAAGTTGACCCCATTGGTCTCCACTATCCCCAAGTTCCGTAGAACCTTATAACAACTGTCCAAATAATCTTGGGGATCCTCAGAAGATGTACCACCAAAAGTAGTAGTGAAGAGCTTGGTGAAACCCATCTAACCTCCACAAAGCATCAGCATACATAGTTGCTCCATCACCGATCTATGCTACTGCTCGGCTGAAGAAGCAGCATGTGACCTCGCCATTTGCGAAAGGACAAGAGTAGAGGTTTCAATTTAGCAGTGAGAGAACAAAATCGCACGACCGAGAAGAATAGAAGTGAAATTGTTCCTATCTCTGTAGCCTCTATATACAGACGTCTTCGTACTGATCCCTCAGACTATACTAAGCTTGTTCGTGAATTGTGAGACCTAAACAACCTAGATCTCTTACACCAACTTGTCATGACCCAGTTTTCCCACCCTCGAGAGTCGTAATGGTGCCTACAAGTGGAAGCTAGGCAAGCCAACTATTCTGATTTAATTACCCTTTTCAATTTTTAATTCCTCAACAATTTGAAAACAACATAACAAAATTAGCAAAAATAATAACAGCAAAAACAATACGGAAGACAAAAATTTGAAAGTTTAGATTAATACAAACTGCGAAACTCTAAGTACAACCTACCTAGAATTTGGGGTCACAGTGTCACGAACTGTCTACGGATACTACAAACAGTGCTCTGAAAGATAAATACAAAGTTGTCTCTGAAATACATAAAAGAAATAGAATGGAAAGATAGAAGAAGAAGCCAAGACATGCGGACGCCTGCAGGACTACCTCGGGTCTCTGCCATTAGACTGAAGGCAGCAAACTCACTATGGTCCAAAAGCTACAGCACCGGGATCTGTACACAGTGTAAAGTGTAGTATCAACACAACCGACCCCATGTGTTGGTAAGAGTCTAGCCTAAACCCGGTGAAGTAATGACGAGGCTAGGATAAGACTACCAAATAAACCTGTGCAGTTATATCATATACAACCGGTAATAATGACAGAAACTAGCAGTTAAAGATGGGAAGGGGAATCGTGCTGCGGGGAATATCAAGTAACAATAGAAAACCAATAAATAAATGTAAAGAACACCATAATTCAATTATCAGCAAAAATCGGGAAAATCAAAGACAAGTGCACGGCATCACCCTTTGTGCTTTTACTCTCATCCTCATTATAAGAATCAATATAATCGGCACGGCATCACCCTTAGTGCTTTTAACTAACATAATCATGACACGAAATTATCCTTCGTGCATTATCACTCATATCATGGCACGGCATTTTATAACGTGCGACACGACATTACCCTTCATGCTTTTACCTTACAATATAGGCACGACATCACTCTTCGTGCATTAACACTCTCAAACTAAAGCACGACATCACCCTTCGTGCTTTACACTCTTCCTTACCCAAGCAACAATAACAAAGCAATTTGGGCAAGGAAATCAATAATATCACAATACAAACCTGACAAAGGAACAAAAACATATCAATAATATTCCGGCAAGGGAACCAATATCATGAGTAATAACATCCCCGCAAGGGAGATAATATCAAAAGCAATAGCATCCCGGCAAGGGAGATAATATCAAAAGCAATAACATCCCAGTAAGGGAAACAATATCATAAACCTCTTCTCTTTTCCACAATTACTTCACAACTTAATTTTCAACTTGAGCCAACGCTCTACAATGTTCGATTACCATTAATGCTTTCACAAGCCTTGTTCAACAATAGAAACCATCATATAAAACATGAACAATACGAAATACAGTCACATTAACCATAGTATAAGACTCACAATATCATAAACCTATTCTCTTTTCTACAATTACTTCACAACTCAATTCTAAACTTGAGCCAATGCTCTACAATGTTCAGTTCCCAATAATGCTTTCACAAGCCTTGTTCAACAACAGAAATCATCATATAAAACATGAACAATACGAAATAGAGTCACAACAATCGTAGCATAAGACTCACGGGCATGCTTGACCCTGACGTATAGATACTTGTCACCACACCTATACATCGTACTAAACAATTAATACTTAGCAAATAATACACGACTCCTAATCCCTCAAGCTAAGGTTAGACCAAACACTTATCTCGATGCCACAAACACAGTTCAAGCCTCAACTACCTCTTTACCATTTGTTTCCACTACCAATTTTCTTGTGTCTAGCCATATTTTAATTAACAATATCAATAAATGCTAAATGAATCAATTTTGATGCAAGAAAATCGGTTTTCTAAATTTTTCCCCAAAAAGTCAAAAATCAACCCCGGGCCCACACAGTCAAAACTCGAGGTGCAAACCAAAAACTGATTACCTATTCACCTACGAACTCAAATATATAATTTGTTTTGAAATTGGACCTCAAATCGAGGTCCAAATCCCCAAAATTTGATAATCCTAAGTTCTACCCAAAACACCCAATTTTCCCCCCGGAAACCCTTGATTTTGAATTGAAATCATGCGAAAAGATGTTATGGATTGAAGAAAATGAGTTAGAAATGACTTAATATTAACTTGGAGAAGAACTTTTCTTTAGAAAATCGCCGAAGAGAGTTTAGGTTTTGAGAAGGTTTGAAAAATGAAGAATTTTCGGCTAAGTTATGATTTACACAGGAGCAGATATCGCATTTGCGATGATATGTTTGAAAATGCAAACTCGCAATTTCGGCGAAAACTTCACAATTGCGAAGTAAGGCCTGCCCTATCAACCTCGCAAATGCGAACAACTATTCACAAATGCAATCACTGTTGGAGTTGCAAATGCGACTCGAGCTTCGCAAATGCGACTTGTGCTTCACAAATGCAAAGGTCACCCCCTACACAGTGGTGTGCTCATGCTACGCTTATGCACATTTTTGTTATGCAGATACAGGTACTTCCACTCAGTTTCTGACAGCCTTGGAGGGGGGTATTTCGGTAGAGACTTTGAGGTATATCTGCTACGTCCGCAGACCGAGGAGTCCCTTTCCCGCTTTCGGTAATAAGTACAGTATTTGTCCTTGTTTAGACATTTTTGAGTTAGAGCCTCTTATGTATCCCTTAGCTTGTGATTTGTGAGATTCCAGGTTTTGGGAATTTTTGTTAGCCTCGAGAGTTGTTATTATATGTGCCGAGCGGCACCTTAACCATTGTTTTATTTTATTTGTTCAGTTTTAATTATTTCTTCCACAATTATGGTTTATATTTTGCATTGTTAGGCTTATCTAGTCGTAGCGACTAGGTGCCGTTGCGATGGTTCATGGATGGCGAACTGGTTCATGACAAGTTGGTATCAAAGCTCTAGGTTCATAGGATTCACGAATCACAAGCCGGTTTATTAGAGTCTCGTGGATCAGTACGAAGACGTCTGTACTTATCTGCGAGAGGCTTTGTAACCGTTAGGAAAATTCCACTTCGTTTGATTTCCCTGTCATGCGAGATTTTTGCATCACATTCCTAAACCTCTATCTTCTACTCTCTCACAGATGGTGAGTACACGTACTACGCGAGGTGATCAGGCACTCGCGCCTACTGTTGCAGCTGTCGGAGGTCGGGGCCGGGGTAGAGGTCGAGGACGCGCACGTGGTGCAGCGAGAGCACCTGCACAAGCTGCCGCCGAGGTACCACAGTGGATCCAGCCGGAGTCCAGGCACTTGACATGCCTATTGCTACTACTACTCCAGCCCTTCAGGAGACTTTGGCACAGTTCATGAGCATGTACACCACTTTGGCTAAGGCAGGGTTGTTTCCCCTTGCTGCAGCCATGCCCCAGGCCGGGGGAGGAGCACCGACTCCCTCCGCCCGTACTCCTGAGTAGCGAGTGCATGTTGAGTAGGTCCCTGAGATTATTCATGCGCTGCCTACAACACCAGTTCAACACAAGGGCATGGCAGCGGCTTCCGAGTAGGAGCAGATGAAACTAGAGAGGTTCAAGATGTATGATCCTCCAGTATTCAGTGGATTAGCATCGGATGATGCCTTAGGATTTCTTGATAAGTGTTACCGCATTCTCTGTACTATGGGTATCTCTGGGTCGAGCGAGGTTTCTTTCACTACTTTCCAGCTTCGGGGAACCACCTATGATTGGTGGCGCACCTATGAGTTAGACAGCCCAGATAAGGCAACTTCACTGACTTGGACCCAGTTTTCAGATATGTTCCTGAGAGAGTTTGTTCCTCAGATCCTCATGGATTCATAGCGCGTGGAGTTTGAGCATTTGCGCTAGGGTGCTATGAGTGTCTCGGAGTATGCTGTTTGTTACACCAGCTTGGCTAGACATGCCCTAGCCTTGGTTTCTACTGTTCGCGAGAAGGTTCGCCGCTTCATCGAGGGGCTTATTCCCAGCATCAGGTCTAACATGGCTCGTGAGTTGGAGATGGATATTTCGTATCAGCCGGTGGTGAACATTGCTAGGAGGATAGAGGGTATGCATGCTAGGGATAGAGAGGGGAGGCAGGGTTACGAGAGAGAAAGAGTTTGAGGAGGCAAGGAGACCTCGTAGACCGGGGAGATATACTGGTCCTTATTTTGGAGGCAGGGTGCGTCATGGTAGAGGTTTTACAGGTCAGCCAATTCGGTTCGCGCTTCAGGCTTTGCATGGTGACTCAGAAGCTCATGGGTCTCAGAGTACCCGTATCGCACAGTTCCCACCGCCTCGTCAGCAGAGAGGGTCTTCGAGTGTGGATATACTAGCCATGTAATGAGAGATTGTCCTAGACTTCGGACCGGTGTGTCACAGCGAGATATTCAGGCAGGTAGAGGGCACCCAAGAGGGGGAGGCATGGCTCGTTGATGTGTTTCATATAGTAGGTTTGAGGCCGGTGCGCCAGCTGAATATCATTCAGGTACGAATTAGATTTGTTATAGAGGGATACTATCTATAGTTCATTAAAGTCCTGCTTATCGGGGTGAGTTTCCTTGTTTGTTGTTTCATTATGGGTGTGTTTCATGATTTTCACTCTAATTATGTCATTATCCTGTTGGGAGGTTCTATGAGTGATAGCCGTGTCTATCGTCTGTTTCTAGCTATTGTCGAGAGTTATGAGGCTAGTAGTAAATTCATGTTGTATGTTTTACTAGGTTTGATGTGATTTCTACGTATTCTTGGTTACATTCTATGATTCATATGCTCCACCGGTGTGGGAGCCAGTCTGTGTTATGAATTGTAGACGGAATTGATCTAGTGAGAGTCTCTAGATGGGTTGATGCGTACCCTACTTGTGATTCAGAGTGAGGGCAGGACCCTCGTGATTTCAGGTGATTTGATATGTTAAAACCAGGTTGTGTACTATGGTGAGGATTATATCAGTATAAGATCATTGTGAGTCTTCTATATGCTTTTATTCTTTCTTGTTAGAATCTTTTGTAGATTAGTGATTTAGAGAATTTGTGCTAGTCTGACTTGTTTGATCGTTCCCTTATGTGTTTTCCCTTCCCATATTTATCCATTTTCGTTACATGCTTCTTAAGTTCTAGTTTGTGGGGTGCATTCACGTTGGTATTCGCTGAGATTTGGTTATTCGAGTGTTTTGTTATGTGGTTTTCATGGTTATTGTATCATCGCTAGAGTTGTGGAGGTTTGAAAATAGTTCCTATTGAATATGAGGCTTATGACTGATGCGAATTTGATCTCAGGCAATTATTGCTATCAGAAATGTTATTGTGAGCCTATGTGTGATGTGTCATGTTGTGTGGTTGTACCCTGTGTGTGGGGGGCATGAATTGAAGCAGCTGGTTGAGACTGATACCGGACATGGATTTAGAATCGAGTCTTTTGGAAACGGATGGAAGGTAAGAATTCCGGCTTGAAGGCTTATTGGTATTGCTAGAAAGGTTAAATTTCAGTGGAGATGATGTCATCATGCTTAAGTGAATTGGGGTGACGTGGGATCACCCGCGGGTGTATGTTGGAAGTGCGCACTCAGATACTCGAGGACTTCGAGGCGAACCTTAGCTCGTTTGAGGATGAATTAATGTTTAAGTGTAGGAGGATGTGACAACCCGACCGTTCGTCTTAAAAATTTACGCACTGATTCCTCATTAACTGCTTTCCCCAAGTCTATTTCTGACGAATTGAATTGCCGGGATGTTCGAATTTGAGTTTCAGAAAGTTTTGGGACACTTAGTCCCTAAATGAGAGCTTAAGTGTTGGAAAGTTTCCTGTAGTCGGAACAGTGTGAAGACAACCTCAGAATGGAAATTCGATGGTTTCGTTAGCTCTGTTAGGTGATTTCAGGGTTGGGAGCGTGTTTAGAATGTGTTTTGGATATCCGTAGCTAATTTAGGCTTGAAATGCCAAAGTTTGAAATTTTGAAGTTTCCAGTCCGATAGTGAGATTTTGATCCAAGGATCGGAATGGAATTCCAGAAGTTGCTGCAGCTCCGTCATGTCATTTGGGATGTGTGTGTAAAATTTCAGGTCATTCGAATGTGGTTTGGTTAGGTTTTTGATGAAAGCGTGTTTTGAGAGAATTTGAAGTTCTTAGGCTTAAATCCTTGATTAATTCGAGTTTCCGACGTTGTTTTAGGTGCTTTAAGGATTGGTACAAGTTTGAATGATGTTATTGGATATATTCGTAGGTTTGGTTGGGGACCCGGGAGCCTCGGGTGTATTTCGGATGGGCCACAGATCATTTTCCTCCTATTTGAACTGCTGTTGTTGCTGCTTCTAATATCCTTCTTTGCAATTACGAAGATTCTCCCGCGATCGTGATGCCTTGTTGAAGACCACCCCAAAATTCTTCATCGCGTTCGCATTTAACCTTCCACGATTACGAAGGTCTATTTTTCTTTACTTCGCGATAGCGTCTGTAGTCCTGCGTTCGCATTTAACCTTCCACGATTACGAAGGTCTATTTTTCTTTACTTCGCGATAGCGTCTGTAGTCCTGCGTTCGCATAGTAGGAATTAGGAGTTGGGGCAGTTGACCACGTTTTCTCCTCGCGTTCGCATGAGTCCCTCCGCGATCGCGTAAGTCCCTACCCGTTGTTCTTCGCGTTCGCATCCTTATTCACGCGATCGCGATGTGCAATCTAGGCAGCCTCAAAATTTCTTCTACGCGATTGCGACCCTTCTCCTGCGACCGCAACGCACAAATACCTGGGTAGACAGAATATATCCCAAATTCGAGGGTTTTACCATTTTTATCATATTTTAACTTCTAGAGCTCGGTTCTTGGTGATTTTTGAAGGGATTTTCATCTGGGCGACTTGGGTAAGTGATTCTCACTCGGTTTAGACTAATTTCCATGAATCTCCTCTTAAATTAATCCTTTAATTTCAAATTTTGAATGAAAATTTGGTAGAACTTCTTAGGCCGAATTATAGTTTTGATTGGGTTTTTGGCAACCGATTTGAGAGATTTTTATATGAATAGACTCGTGTGGGGGTGAGGATTCTAAATACATAAATTTTGCCCGATTCCAAGACGTTGGCCCGAGGGACATTTTGGTCATTTTAAATAATTCCGCGTATTCGCTTAGAATTTAATTGTAGAATCTATTACTTGAAGTGTTATTTATATTATGTGATTTAATTGAATAGATTTGGGCCATTTAAAGTTGAGTACTCATGGCAAGAACATGGTTTCTAGCTGATTTTGAGCCGGTTCGAGGTAAGTATCTTGCCTAACCTTGTGTGGGGGCTTCCCCTTAGGATTTGAGTCTTCTCTGCTGATTGTATTCCGTGTGCGCGAGTGACGAGTGCGTGCTCGGATTTATTCGTGGGGAAAATTGGCCTTTCTAGGTTCTTAGGTCCTTATATGCACAGAGTATGAAGTTGTTCTTGATATGATTGAATTTTTCTATTGCTAGTTCCACCTCTACAAGTTTTATTTGAAATTCATTGTCTTGTGGTTCATTCTTATCGCCTAATTGACTCTTATCTTACTTAACTGAAGATCTTTACCTCCTCCATTGTCACGTCATCTTTCATAACTGCTTGTTTAATTGGAAATCATTATTATCTCACAGGTAATTATTTAGTCTTTAATAATTTGTCGTATACCTTTCATAACATGCCCAATCCCAAGAGAAGAGTGGATATTCCATGTGTAATTGATATTTTCTTATTTGAAATTACCTAACTCTTGTTAACTCCCTTATTGTTGAACTACATGCTATGGGGTCGTTGTTTCATATTATCTTTCTCCCTTGTTAGATTGTTCTTATTACGTTTAGTATTTTCTATGGTGGTTACTCCTTGTGATCTAGTCTTACCGCCCCCGGTGAACGAAAGACTTTAAGTTAATTCACTTGTTGTGCTCTTGTATATATTGTATTTTGTTGTTGTTGTACTTGATATTGTTGATGCACAAGGTTTCTGCCGTGCTGTTATTGATATTGTGATGCATGAGGTTTCTGACTTGTAGTTATTGATATTGTGATGCACGAGGTTTCTGTCATGCGGTTATTGATATTGTGATGCACGGGGTTTTTGCAGTGTGATTGTTGTTGAGGGGTTGCACGAGGTCTTTGTCGTGCTACTGTTGCTATTGATATATTGCACATGCAGCGTAATAAGGCGGGATATGTTCATATGCTTATATGTTGGTTGTGCATATGGCGAAATAAGCTGGGAATATTATGATGCACGTGTAGAGAAATAAGGTGGTACTTATTATGTTATTAATTGCACACGGGGCCGAATAAGGTGGGCTATGTTAGGGATTGATTGTAAAGAATTGTGACGGCCTGTGGAGGCATTCCTATTTTTTTAAATATTGTGATTCTCAGTTGCTTACCTGTATGAGATTTATCGCATGGAAGTTGTGAGGAAACATAGTACGTGTTGCCCGTTCTTCTTCTTACGTTTATTTAGCTGGTAGCAACCTTGTTAAAGCACTTGCACAAGCATACACGTAGTTGAACACACCTATTAGATGTGAAGTCTTCCTGATTTTGCTAAGGGTAGATGTACGTCCTCGTTTAATCATCATATATGTGAGAGTAGCCCTAGTTAGTCAGTTAGTTGTCAGCATGACTGTGAGACTGATGGGGGCACAGGATGCCAAGTGTTAGATGCTGGGGTTTCGTGAGTTGTGGTTTGTCCGAGATTCGTAAATTTGTGGAAATAGTTTAACAAGACCTTATGTAAACATCATCATAGGATCTGAGTTATTGTTTTGTTTTCCCCTTACTGTGTTGTGACCTTAGGATTTGGATTGTGTTTTCACCGTCATTATGTATCATCATTCCTTATATTTTTGTTGTTACTTGTTGTTCTTTTCCCTCATAGTGATTGTAGTATTATTGATCATTTCATGCAGTCTTTACATAAATATATATAACATTCCCGTTGTTCCCATAATTATATTATTTATTCAGATCGGTAGGTATCTTGATAGTTTCTCATCACTACTCCACCGAGGTTAGTCTTGGTATTTACTGGGCACCGCCATGGTGTGCTCATGCTACGCTTATGCACATTTTTGTTATGCAGATACAGGTACTTCCACTCAGTTTCTGACAGCCTTGGAGGGAGGTATTTCGGTAGAGACTTCGAGGTATATCTGCTACGTCCGCAGACCGAGGAGTCCCTTTCCCGCTTTCGATAATAAGTACAGTATTTGTCCTTGTTTAGACATTTTTGAGTTAGAGCCTCTTATGTATCCCTTAGCTTGTGATTTGTGAGATTCCAGGTTTTTGGAATTTTTGTTAGCCTCGAGAGTTGTTATTGTATGTGCCGAGCGGCACCTTAACCATTGTTTTATTTTATTTGTTCAGTTTTAATTATTTTTTCCGCAATTATGGTTTATATTCCGCATTGTTAGGCTTACCTAGTCGTAGCGACTAGGTGCTGTCGCGATGGTTCACGGAGGGCAAACTGGTCATGACATAAGGTTATATTTTAAACATGTGAAGTCCCATCGGGATTATTATGGGTGAAAATAGTTGTTTCAAAATCAAGATGGAAAGTAAGGTGCATAAGATTTGACAAAATCAACTAAGTTTGCAGAAGGTCTGTCTTCCATAAGGGTGTAGTGAAAATGTGTAAGGAATTTGGGAAAACTCAAAGCATGAAAGTTTTAGGCCTTTGAAATATATTTCTAACGATACATTATGGAGCCCTTGCAAAAAGTTATGCGCGTTTTACAGAATAATATACGATATGCGCGCCCTGTAGCGTGGCCGTGCTTCTTTTGATGTAGTGTTACTGCCGTTTTGCGGGGTCAGTAGTGCAGCCAGGTCTTTAGGTACGCGGGCGCACTCATGGGGGATCGTTTTAAAGCCCCACTTCGTCCCCCACAGCCCCAAAATATAATAACTTGCTCTAGAAAGGGGAATTCTGAAAAACCTAACTCCTTAAGGGTCCCTCCACCACCCAAGGAAAGTTCTAATGGTGATTCTAAGTTAATTTCAATTTCCTAACATCTTATTAATATGGGTAAATCCTCCAAATCATTAGATATTTGATTGGGGCATCATTGTTGAGAGAAGGAACCCTAGAACTTGAATTCAAGAAGATTGAACGTCAAGAGGGTAATGTCTTTACCCTCTAATTGATTCTAGCATTGGTTTAATGATTTTAAACCCTAGTTCATGAGATATGAGTTGACGGGTTTGATAGAAAAGCATGAACGATTATAGGTTTGGAGTGTTTATTGTTGATTATTGGTTAAGGGTGTTGTTTACTTTATGGGTGATAAAGAATAATATTGATTATAACCATTTGAGACTTTAGAATTTATCTAGGAACAAGAGAATGGATTATTGGGTGTAGAGACACCATTAATAAGGAACATGAAGCTTTATTCTCACCAAGTGTTTGATAAGATACTTAAGTGACCAATACATAAGCATCATAGCTAATATGGAATCCCTCTGACTTGTATTGCTATAGATTAAAGTTGAAAGGGTTAACAAACGTTGTATTACGCTCAAGAGCAGGAAGTTAAAGTATGTGAGGCTAACTTTCTATGTTTGGGAATTTTAATTATTCTCCCTATATTATGTTCCTTTTCCCACATTACTAATTGCCTCAGAAATATAATTTAGCCTAATTCCTTGAATAGTTGTAGAACTTCTATTCTCTAGATTCATAACTCATTCATGACTTTCATTCTGAATATTGTGAGCTCAGTTCATATTCAATATAGACTTGGGTTTGATGTCCCTGAGTCTCAACATAGCTTACTCAGCGTGTCATAAATAGTTAAAGTTTCAATATTCATAAGCAGTTCAAGAACACATGTCTCAGTCCAGTCCTACTCAGCATTATGTAACTCAGTGTGATTCAGCATTCAAGTATCATGTAACTCAGTATGATTCAGTATTTCAGCATCATGTATTTCAGTATAATTCTCAGTTCTTGAATGTTGAACACCTGTCTCTGGGCCTAATGCTGCAGTTTATGCTTTATGCATCTTTGGGCCTGAAGCTACAGTTTATGCTTTATGCATCTTTGGGCCCGAGGCCGCAGTTTATGCTTTATGCATTTTGGACCTGAGGTCACAGTTATGTATACGTATACTTGGGCCCGAGGCCGCAGATATACACATATATATATTGGACCTAAGGCCGCAGTTTAATATTCAGATAAACAGGTTGTTCATCATTCAGATGAGGGAGTATTCATATCATTATTTCCTTTGTTCAGTTCAGTTATCATTTCAATTACCAATTATCAGTTCAGTTATCAATTATAAGTTTAGTTATCAGTTATCATTTTAGTTATCAGTTATCATTTATATGTTCAGTTATCATTTCAGTTATCAGTTATCATTTTAGTTATCAGTTATCAGCTATCAGTTATTGTTTCAGTTTCTGTTTCAATAGTTATCATTTCAGTATCAATTATCAATTCTCAGTTATCAGCTTAGTTTCAGTTTCAGCATTTATAATTCTTTCTTTCAGTTGCTTTACATACCAGTGCAATTCAAAAGTACTGACGTCCATTTTGCTCAGGGCCTGTATCTCATGATGCAGGTAATGATTTACAGGTTGATGATTCAGAGTGCTAGGATTCTCGTACCAGCTACTTGGTGATCCCCAGTTCTTCTGGGCATTATCATTACCTTACAGTTTTTAGTATTTTCAGTTAGTCAGTGTTTTTAGTACTTCATTAGAGACTTCATAGATTAGAGTAACAGTTAGACAGAGTCACAGGTTCGGGGAGTGACATTCACATTATCAATATAAATGCAAAAGTTACTTTTTGGGTCATTTACTATATGGTCAGACAAATTTAAATGAAAGATGAAGTAGGTGATAAAAGACAAAAAGTAGATAGTAAATGCAAAAAAGATAAATATCAAATTAAAAAATACCAAAATATGCTGAAGTTTTTGTCATGAGCTTTTTCAAAAACATCAGCAAAAGTTGCTGAAGTTTTTTATTTCATTAGCTAATACTTCAGCATAAGTAAGCTGAAATTGTTATTCTGGATTCAATAGTTTTTTCATAAAGCTTTTTCAAAAACTTCAGCAGAAGATGCTAAAGTTATTTAGTTCATATCTGAATGCTTCAGCTCTAAATAAGGTGAAGTTTTGTCCTGGATTCAATAGTTTTGTCATAAAGTTTTTTTATAAAACTTCAGCATAGATGCTGAGGTTATTTAGTTTATTTATAAAACAGCACTAAGTAAGCTGAAGTTTTTGCCCTAAAGTCAACACTTTCGCTATGAGTTTTAACCAAAACTTCATCTTAAAAAGCAGAAGTTAATTACTTTATGCTGAAGTTTAACATGCTAAATTTCAAAAAAAAAAATACTTAAAATTCATGATAAAAGACACAAACGTATTTGATACAACCCAAGGCAACTAATAAACTAATTAATGCAAATAGAACAAATATTTAAAAAACAGACATCGCATAATTCACACAAAATAATGTATATTCACAAAATTCAAATTTTGTTTTCACTTACATCCTTGAAAAAAATAATTTGTTTTTCGTTTACAAGTTATTCTCTATTCAAAAAATTCACACAGAGTCTCTTCATAATCTCTATAGTCATGTCGTAGTTGCTCTTCTGGAGTTTCATACCGCTATCTTGTTTCCACTTTCCATGAGCTCAAAGATTTACAGTCAATTCTCTCCTAAATGTCAGTGCCTGAGTTTGATCAAAATTGAAGACATCTTCTTTCTTCAATCGCATATCAATGAACTTAAGAGAAAATATACCACAATCAACACTACAAAAAGAACATGAAAAAGAAATTGAAGAACAGTTACACAAGGAGAAAAAGAAATTGAAGAATAGTTAACACAAGGAGAAAAAGAAATTGATGCATGGTAAAACATATGCGAAACATGTACTTGTTATACTGCAGGGGTGTGTTCATCCACTTAAGTTTAAACTTTTCCGCAGGATTTACCCCATAACTTTAATTGTGTGCACCAAAGTCCAAGCATTGGAGATAGTTCGGGATCAACGGGGCATAATTATAGACATCTTCAAGCGCATGCTCATATGTTATAGACATCTTTAAAGTGAAAAATTCCAACAAAGTAGTGCGTTGATGTCTGGACCAACCTTGGCTTAAGTCGAAATGAAAAGAATACTTTTTCGGCAGATGCCCATGTGATACCACAGGAAAGGTCCAGGCCTCTTACGTAATTGGACACCTTTTCACCCGTTGATTCTTCAATAAGCCAAGTAAACTAGGTAAGTTCCTCAATATCCACTTCATCTTCTTCTTCATAATCCTCACATTCCTGTTTTTTGGATATACTCTTCCTCTTTGATTTGCTTTTTTTTTTTAATCCTCCATTCTTGTCACGACCCAATTTCACATCAGGTCGTGATGGAACCCAACACCATTGTCAGGCAAGCCAACGTGGAAAAATCAATAAATGTTCATTTTAATTTACCAAAATAAGTACCATAATTTCTAAACTTGAATTTAAAACAAGCGATAATTAGTCGTGTACCAAAATAATTATACAATTCCCAAAAGAAATAGTCTAGTAGTGTGTGCCAAGACCTTGTGTCACAAGTGTGTGGGCAGCTAGTAGAATTTACAAAAGAATAACACTATCCTACTGTCTGAAATAAAGTAGACACCCAAAAGTAAATAAATGACTCCATCGGGCAACTGAACAGCGCAGGAAGGAAGCAGCTCACCGTTGAATCTTGGCCGGATCAAGGGTATGCACCAGCCTGGTAACCAGATGTACTTGCCTCAGATCCTGTACAATTAAGTACAAAAGTGTAGTATGAGTACATAAACAATATTTACCCAGTGAGTATCCTGTCTAATCTCGAAAAAGTAGAGATGACAGGTCGACTTGACACTTACTAGGGTCAAATAATATGATTATTGATATACTAAGCATAGATAGCACAAATGATTAACATTTTACAGCATGAGGCTACTACTCTTTCCCCATATGATATTACAGCTAGCCATTTATATTTCAGGGCGTATAACAAAGTTATGATCACAGCAATATACCAAGCAATAAGCATACGCAGAACCAATATAACATAAAAATTAAAGTGTGCACTACCGGATGGTGGAACGGAACGAACCATAGATGCATCTATTACCCCGCTCACGGATCATCCATGTGACGTGGTCAAATGTATTTAAAAACAACAACAAACATACAAGAATATATATCAGGAGAGCAATTACTCACGAAAATATCAAATTTCTCTTTTAAAGGCCAAGAAAAGACGTTTTTCCTTTTAGAGCCATCTACCACATTCAACATGATTTAAGAAATCCCTAAATTAATCATAGAGTCACAGGAACATCACATAACGCATGCTTTTGGGTCCTAAACTACCCGAATTTAAGCATAATAGTAGCTACGCACGGACTCTCTCCACCTAGTACGTGCGTAGCCTCCGCATTTAGTGGCAAATTATTCAATTGTTACACTTATGGGGACAATTTCCTCTTACAAGGTTAGATAGGAGACTCACCTTGCTCCAAAACGTACTTCCAATATCAAGAACATGCTCAAACCCTCAATTTGGAACAGCACGATCTGAAACAAATTAAACAAAGTAGGGACTAGTCAATACAAGCTCAAGAGTACGCATTTTGATTACTAAAGTAGTTCCCCAACCCTTTACACAAGTTCCCTAAAATTCAACCCCAGGCCCACGTGCCCGGATTCCGAAATATTTCAAAGGAAGTTGTTCTCTATAACCTAAGGATCAATAATATATAATTTCTACTCTATTCCATAACAAATTTCGTGGTAAAATCCAAGTTTCATCAAAACCCTAGATTTTGCTCTAACCCCTTGATTTCTCCTAATCTTGGTGTGTTAATCTACCCAAAACTCAAGTATTAAACTTAGAAATAAGGAGGATGAACTTACCTCAAGATGCTATGTGGAAATCCTCTCTAAAAAGCTCCCAAAATCGCCCAATGGGTGAGTGAAATATGGCCAAAATGACTTAGCGCCCGTATTAAATAAAGGTCACTGGTTCAGTGATTTCCGCATCTGCGGTCCCGCTTTTGTGAGAAGAAGGCCGCATCTGCAAAATTGGCCAAGCGAGCTGGGACCCCTTCTGCGACTAAGGAGCTGCTTCTGCGGTTTTGGCTTCGCCTGCCTTGGACGCATATGCGAGAGAACTACCGCTTCTGCAGTCTTGAACCTGCGGCTGACCAACCGCAGGTGCGGTTGTGACAGCAACCTAAAGCTTCAGCTCCTCCCAAATTTTCCAACTTCACTCGAGCCTCGTCTAGTTGATGCCCGGGGCTCTAGGGCCCCGCCCGAATATACCGACAAGTTTGAAATCATGAAACATACTCACTCGAACCTTCGGAATGCCCGAAACAATGCTAAATCTAAGAATCATTCCCTAAAACCGATTGAATCAAACTGATGAACTTCAAGTTCTTAATTCACTTCTAACGTGTTGAAACGTACTTAAACTACCCGGATTAAAACTAAATTTTGCGGGCAAGTCTTAAATGCTATTCTAGACCTGTACTAGGTTCTGGAACCAACATACGGGCCCGATACCAATATGATCAAGCATTATCAAATTTCATTAAATCCTTGAAATTTCAGTTTTAACAATTTCTAACAAAAATTATTTACTCGAACTAGGGACCTCGGAATTCAATTTCGGGCATACGCCCAGGTCCCATATTTTTCTACGGACCCTCCGGGACCGTTAAAACACAAGTCCGGGCCCATTTACCAGAAATGTTGACCAAATTCAAACTTAGTTTTTTTAAGAAATTCTTAGGGAATCAAGTGTGCTTATTACCACTAAAACACTTCCAAATCCCGAACTAACCATCTCCGTAAGTCGTAAATTAATTAAGGCTAGTGCGGAATGTCACGCCCCAAAATCCACTAAGGGTCTTGATGGCGCCGAACACCACTGTCAGGAAAGCCATCCAAGACAGTTAATTATATTCTCGTTTTAATGATCTTGAAATTTATGATTTTCCTTCAAATTTACTAATAAAAGATAAACGTTTCAAATCAAATTATTTGGTAAGCAGTTTATACAAAATACTTCATAACCATCCCAGAACCCGGTGTCACAAGTGCATGAGCAATTACTAAGAAATCGAATAAAGTACAACAACTGTCCGGAACATAAACTGGACAGAAAGTAAATAAAATTCTGACGGAGACTATACTAGTTGTGGGTCGCCTCGAGGAAATACAGCTCACCTAGTATCCGAGTCACCCATGCTGCTACGCCCAGTAGGCCAATAGAAATACCTGTACCTGTGCAACAAAATGCACAGAAAATGTAGCATGAGTACGAACACAACGTGTACTCAGTAAGTATCCTGTCTAATCTCGAAGAAGTAGAGACGAGATGGCAACTTTGACACTTACTAATGGTCCAATAATAATATTATTAATGCGATGACTCACGGATTTATTAAGAACAATAGTAGATGCAAACGAGTCACAAAACAGGTACAAGTTCATTTTTATTTAAAAGTCTCCAGATTCATAATTCATTAATTAACGATTATCTCAAGTTGAGGAGAGCAGATATTATTATCAATAAATCTCAAGGCAAGTAATACAAGCATGCATAACTCATACTGAGGTCGTACGACCTGATCTAACATAAATGATAAATGTGCTCTGCCGAGGGTCGAGTGGCAAGAACCATAGATGCATCTATTACACCGCTTACGAACAATACATGTGACATGGCCAAATTTAAATAAACATTCACCCTGCTCACGTATCATACATACGACGCATGTACACATAGAAATACATGCTCAAACAGCAAATTAAGAATTTATCGAGGAACATTTATCCAAGGAAATGAAGTTTAATCCTCTTAGAAATTCATTTACCAATTCGTTAGGATTTAGGGAATTCAACTGTCAATAAGATCATAGATTTTCCAGGTATAGCATGCTTTTGGGTTTTAAACTACCCGGACTTATGCATATTAGTAGCTATCCATGGGCTCTCGTCACCTCGTGCGTACATAGCCCCCACAAATAGGAGCACATAGCCAATTATTTCACCCATGGGGACAATTCCCTCTTACAATATTAGAAAGGAGACTCACCTCTCTCCGAAGATTCATAACCGGCATTACATGCCCTTCCGAGGACTCAAATTTATTGAAAATGCTCCAAAACTAGCCAAAAATCATGCATATCAATTAATATAAGTTCAATTACCCATTATGATCCAATTTATAACAAATTCCTAACCTCGATCGACAAGTTGACTAAATTGCCCTCAGGCCTACGTGCCCGGATTCCAAAATTTTTTGAAGATAAAGTTTACCCATAACCTCACGAACTGAAATATATAATTTATGCTCAATTTCATATCCAAAATCATGGCCAAAATAAAAAAAATATCAATTTTCTAGGTTTTCCCTCAAACCCTAAGATTTTACCAATTTTCATGCTTAAATCCGAAACAAAATCATGTATTTAGCATCTAATGAGTGGGAACAACTTACCTTCATATAGATGGAGAAAATCTCTCTTTCAAAAGCTCCAAAATCGCCCAACCCGAAGTGAAAATGGGAGGAAATGAGCCTAAACCCAATTTTTAAGATAGCTCACTGCCTCCAGTCCTTTCGCACCCGCGGTCCCTTGAACTCTTCTACGGTCCCGCAGGTGCATACCAAATGCCGTTTCTACGGTTCGGGTTCCCAGCCCATTTTGCTTCTGCGCCCTCTCCTCCGTAGATGCGGTCCCACATCAGCAATAAAACAACCATATCTGCGATACCTACCTGGCCATCCATTTTTTGCTTCTGCAGCACGATGGTCGCTTCTGCGACTCTGCACCTGCGGCCCTAGTCTTGCAGGTGCGGTTATACCAGTAACCAGCAACTTCAGCCTTTTCCAAGTTCTATTTTTGATCCGTTAACCACTCGAAATTCACTCGAGGCCCCCGAGGACCCCAACCAATCATACGAACTAGTCCCTAAAAACATTACGGACTTGCTCGAGGCCTCAAATCGTATCAAACAAGGATAAAACTACGAATCGACCCCCAATCCAAGCTTTATGAACTTTAGAATATCAAACTTCTACTTTCAATGTTTAAACCTATCAAATCACGTCCGAGTGACTTCAAATTTTGCACATAAGTCATATTCGACATTACGGACCTACTCCAATTTTCGGAATCTAATTTCGACCCCGATATCAAAAAGTCTACCTCTGGTCAAACTTCTCAAAAACTTTCAAATTTCTATCTTTAGCAAAGTGACTCCAAAATGACCCACAGACATCCGAATTCACTTCCGATCGCGCTCCCAACTCCAGAATCACCAAACGGAGCTACTCCCAGACTCGGAATCCCAAACGGACATTGATAATAATGAAATGCACTTCAACCCAAACTTATGAATTTCTTCCAAAATTCTAATTTCCACAATAGGCGCCAAAACGCTCCCGGGTCATCCAAAACCCAAACCGGGCATACACATAAGTCTGAAATCATCATACAAACCTACTGGAACCTTCAGATCCTGATTTTGAGGTCGTTCACTTTGAAATCCAATCTTAGTCAATTCTCTCAACTTAATGCTTCCGAAATGAGAATTTCCTCTCCAAGTCAACTCCAAACTTCCTGGAATTCAATTCCGACCATGCGTACAAGTCATAATACCTGAAATGAAGCTGCTCATCGCCTCAAACTGCTGAACAGCGTGCTAGATCTCAAAATGAGTGGTCGGGTCATTACATTCTCTCCCACTTAAACACACGTTCATCCTCAAACGTGCTAGGAACTGTGCTGGGGTTGTCTGAAATCACTGTTTAACACCTCGAGCACCTACCCGTGCTACCACAACTCTGATGGGCGCCCTAACTTGGTAAATTTGAAGATATCCTTTTTCACATAAGAAAATAAACCTTACAGCCCAATTTCATCATCCGGAATTCTCTGTCAGGCCTATTCAAATATACGCTCACCGTATCAATAAGTACACACAGCTCCAAAACATGACTGCATATCTTAGCTGAATTCACACCTTACACCACTTTACTCACAGGACCACAATAGTATTCTCTGATCGAACAAATCGAAATTTCACAAATCTGATGCTCCCATTGCATGTCATGACCTACATAGGTATCGCTCTAATTCTTACAATACCGCCACGATAGAAGAGATGTGTAGGAATTCATAACCAATTGCTGAATCAATAATTCATAGCGTTTATACTCATGTCAAGAACCATCACCTATTTCTGAACCAAATAATAGTCTTTGCTCCTTAATATACTTCATATATTCAGTTTGCACTGATATTAAGTCCAATGATCTCGTCTTACCCAGTACGAACTGCTCAAGTAATAAGCCACCCCGAACATGGTCAAAAGTCTCATATGATGGCGCAATGTGCTAATAGGATACCACTTTGAATGCGATACAAAAGGAAAACGAACTCTAAAAAGGAATTCAAATTACCCCGCTCGCGAATTATACATACGATGCGGTCAACATACTTGAACAAACACCCCGCTCACGAATTATGCATGCGACTCGGGCACACAACTAATATAAGTTCCTCTCAGGAAAAGAGGAAACAAAACAGCTAAGAACAGATATGGGGAACTGTACTCAATATCTCGTTGTTGCAGTGTGCAAACTGATCTAAATAACATGCCTATAGTGCCATGCCACCCGATCCACACATAGGTTTCACATAAGGAGATATACATCGAGCTAAATTACTCATTACAACAAAATGCCGGATATCAGTCACAAGCATGCGAAGTGTATAATACCATCCTTGGGGAGACATATAGTGCCATAGGCTACAAAACTCAAGCACAACTGAGGTGTGATATACGATCTGAATCCCGAGAGCCATCCTGCTCATATAACATCATCTCTATGCGGAACCTCAACACGTAAGCAATTCACCAAGCTGTCTCAAAACTCACATGGCGCAATATATCATTACTTGAAATGACGACGAAATAACACCCTGACTACTCTTCCACAAGGAGCGCCTTACTGATGAACACATTTGGCCTGATATAGAGCCCATATTCATATTTAAATCCCTCCGCATACCTCAATCTGGTTCTGATCGCACTGAACTAGGCTAATGACCTTTCAAAGGTCTATAAATACTCCCCATTTTTCTCATAACACACAAGAACAACTATCATAACTAGATTAATCCTCTACAGTCCATATCTCAAATTAGTGATAACCCCACTGTCTTTATACTTGGTTTAAATCTTCAATCAATCCAGTGACTACACACCATACTTATACAATCTCCTGTGGGGCATGCTCCCACGACCTTCTGTAACAGGCAACACGTTTGTACATCCAAACCACCGGCCGCGCTAAGGCTGAAAAGCAATAAAAAATCCCTAGCCAGGATGCAAAATCCCCTTTTTACAAAACACCAATCTCAGACGACGCTAAAACAATACCAACTTACTTTAAACATCGAAACTTCCATATTGCTCATCCTAGATCGTGACATCCTTGTCAACACCGAATTGCAATCTTGATCCTCACTTCAAATTTCATACCACTCACTGCACCCAACATGCCAATATACGATAGATTATGATTTTCGTCATAACTTCAGAACCACTAGTAGACAAACACTTCATCATATAAAAACTTTTTACTTAACTCATTCCAATAGAACCATAGCAACACATGAGTGAATCCTCATAATCGTAGAACATGTAAATCTCTAATTAGTGGCCTAAGACACCAATATGCCACTTCAACTATGGCTAATCAATCTATTTTCTTCCAATTTATCCTTGATTGCCTTAGAAATAATAATAACTCCATTCAACACATAACACATTCCATCTGCACTCATCTCGAGTGACCTTGAATCACAAGACCATGTTGTCTCAAATCCCACGAACCATTTCATACCTCCCAAAGGCTACACTGCAAGTCAGAACATCATAGTACATTCTGTGCCTCTTCTCATAAGCTTTTACAAAGCTTGATTCTTAACCGTACCTATAGGCTCGCAATTGCTAGGCACCACGCTTTTCCCCTTGAATCCGCTAGCACATGGCCTCGAATATAATCAGTTTCATAAATTTTCTAGCACATGAATACCCTCTCGACGAAGCACCCGGCAGAATCATTACCCTTGAGACCCATATCTATACAAGGCATAAATCTGGAATCCTTCCCCAAGTTGAACATAAGCCAATAAGGCCAACCATAGCACACCTTTAATAATTCCTTTGCTCAAATTACCACTTATGTTCTTTTCATAGCTAAAATGACTCATCAATATGCTAACAACCAGAAACATCACAAGTAGTTAACCATGCAACCCTAATCATAGGCGGTGGGACTCTCCCACTTAGCTTAAAGCCATTATTACACAATTCTGGAATTCACCAGGATCCTTTATCTCTTGTTGACATAAACTTGAGCAATCAACCGCCAAAATTCTTGGAATCTTTCTGTAAAACCTCTTGTTATATTCTGAATTATCAACCACGTTCACACGACCGATCTCTTTGCTGTATAGCCAATTCAATCGTTTGTAGAAGCTTCGCCAACCATGCAACTGCCGACCCACTCACTGGAGATAACTCGCCTGTGGAACCTACGTGTCGACGTTTTCTAATGCTGCTATGCGGGGCGTAATCACCACGACATTAACGACCCATCCTGAGTCCAAGCTCACTCTCTAGTTGCACGAGTCCATTCACCCCTCGTGGACATCAATTAAGTGCGCGACAACATCCTTCCAATTCAAAGTTAGGTTGTATCCTTCTTTAGTTCAAGAAGCTCCCTTCGTTATATCAAATATATTGCCGCATAATAGCTCATACTTCAAATTAATCCGTAGGCCCAAATCACCAATCACTAAAATTCCCAAATCACTCCAATCTCTCCCACTTTGGCGAAACTCTCCCCTTTAGTCGACTACTCGACCTTTGCTTCTTATACCTGTCTTTCTAAAAACTTTAACCACCGCCTGACACTCCCCACATGTCCTTCCTCATCCTTTGCTGCTCAGTTGTTTCCTTAAATAAAATCTATCTTCATGGCACTTGAACCAACAATTGCTACTAACTTTACACATTTTCGAAGATCATCTTTCTTGAACTGTCAACATTAGAAACACTGATTCAATCCTGAACTACCTCACCTCACGATATCTAACAGCCACTTCTTCAATACTATTTCACAATATCTTACCGCAAAGGCAAATTGTAGAAGAACATAACACTGGCAAACTTAGTACGTTCAATTAGGACCACGACATCTCGTCATAGAAGAAAACTCCACCACACTCGCAAATACCAAGTCTCATTACACCATCATCCCACATCTGACCATTCCTACTCCGATTGCCTTTTCCCTGGTGGGAATAAAATACCGAATCTCTAGATCATGAACTGAGTAAACCTCCCTTCAAGTCATTCACTGGCCCGATACGTAGGCAAACATCCTACCGTCATATCAATACTATGGAACAATCCTTCATAGCATCATGGAAACTTGTGCCTATCCTCAGAGGTCTCAGAAGTACAGCTACTGAGCTGAAACGACAAAACATCCTTCCACAAGGCAACGATAATAGCTTAGACAACTATGCAGGGAGAAACATCCCGCACCAAATCGATAGGTCCATTACAATTCTTCAATTCTTGATTTGTAACAAGCGGTTCGCGTCACATAAGATTGAATAGGAAGGAATTAAAGGCATAATCCTCCAGGGATCAAATCGCATGATGAGGAATCAAGAAGGGAAGTACTCCTAACAGTCCTGCAACCTCCTGAGGATAAGTACAGACGTCTTTGTACCGATCCGCGAGACTTTACTAGACTTGCTCATGACTCGTGAGACCTACGAGAACCTAGTGCTCTGATACCATGTTATTATGACCCAAAATCCACTAAGTGTTGTGATGGCGTCGGACACCACTATCAGGCAAGCCAACCAAAATACTTAATTAAATTCTCATTTTAATGCTCTTGAAATATATGATTTTCCTTCAAATTAACCAGAAAAAGATAAACGTTTCGAATCAAATTAAATGGCAAGCAGTTTATACAAAATTCTTCATAACCATCCCAGAACCTGGTGTCACAAGTGCATGAGCAATTACTAAGAAATCGAAACAGCTGTCCGAAAAACAAAGTGGACAAAAAGTAAATAAAATTCTGAGGGAGACCATACTAGCTGCGGGTCGCCTCGAGAAAATACAGCTCACCTACTCTCCGAGTCATCCTTGCTGCTACGCCCAGTAAGCCAATAGAAATACCTGTACCTGTGCAACAAAATGCACAACAAGTGTAGCATGAGTACGAAAACAACGTGTACTTAGTAAGTATCCCGCCTAATCTCAAAGAAGAAGAGACGAGATGGAAGTTTTGACACTTACTAATGGTCCAATAATAATATTATTAATGCGATGACTCACGGATTTATTAAGAACAATAGTAGATTCAAACGAGTCACAAAATAGGAAAAAATTCCTTTTTATTTAAAAGTCTCCGGATTCATAATTCATTAATTAATGATTATCTCAAGTCGAGGAGAGCAGATATTATTATCAATAAATCTCAAGGCAAGTAATACAAGCATGTGCAAACTCCACCACACTCGCAAATACCAAGTCTCATTACTCCATCATCCTACATCAGACCATTCCTACTTCGATTGCCTTTTTCCTGGTGGGAATAAAATACCGAATCTCTAGATCATGAACTGAGTAAACCTCCCTTCAAGTCATTCACGGCCCCGATACGTAGGCAAACATCCTACCATCATATCAATACTATGGAACAATCCTTCATAGCATCATGGAAACTTGTGCCTAGCCTCAGAGGTCTCAGAAGTACAGCTACTAGGCTGAAACGACAAAACATCCTTCCACAAGGCAATGATAATAGCTTAGACAACTATGCAGGGAGAAACATCCCGCACCAAATCGATAGTACCATTACAATTCTTCAATTCTTGATTTGTAACCAGCGGTTCGCGTCACATAAGATTGAATAGGAAGGAATTAAAGGCATAAGCCTCCAGGGATCAAATCGCACAATGAGGAATCAAGAAGGGAAGTACTCCTAACAGTCCTGCAGCCTCCTGGGGATAAGTACAGACGTCTCTGTACCGATCCGCGAGACTTTACTAGACTTGCTCATGACTCGTAAGACCTACGAGAACCTAGTGCTCTGATACCATGTTGTTATGACCCAAAATCCACTAAGGGCTGTGATGGCGCCGGACACCACTATCAGGCAAGCCAACATAAAAATTTAATTAAATTCTCATTTTAATGCTCTTGAAATATATGATTTGATTTTCCTTAAAATTTACCAGTAAAAGATAAACGTTTCAAATAATATTAAATGGCAAGCAGTTTATACAAAATAATTCATAACAATCCCAGAACCTGGTTTCACAAGTGCATGAGCAATTACTAAGAAATCGAAACACAAAATACACAAAAAGTAAATAAAATTCTGAGGGAGACCATACTAGCTGCGGGTCGCCTCGAGAAAACACAGCTCACCTACTCTCCGAGTCATCCGTGCTTCTACGGCCAGTAGGCCAATAGAAATACCTGTACCTGTGCAATAAAATGCACAGCAAGTGTAGCATGAGTACGAAAACAACATGTACTTAGTAAGTATCCCGCCTAATCTCAAAGAAGTCGAGACAAGATGGAAGTTTTGACACTTACTAATGGTCCAATAATAATATTATTAATGCGATGACTCACGGATTTATTAAGAACAATAGTAGATTCAAACGAGTCACAAAATAGGTAAAAGTTCCTTTTTATTTAAAAGTATCCGGATTCATAATTCATTAATTAATGATTATCTCAAGTCGAGGAGAGCAGATATTGTTATCTATAAATCTCAAGGCAAGTAATACAAGCATGTGCAAACTCCACCACACTCGCAAATACCAAGTCTCATTACTCCATCATCCCATATCTGACCATTCCTACTCTGATTGCCTTTTCCCTTGTGGGAATAAAATACCGAATCTCTAGATCATGAACTGAGTAAACCTCTCTTCAAGTCATTCACTGCCACGATACGTAGGCAAACATCCTACCATCATATCAATACTATGGAACAATCCTTCATAGCATCATGGAAACTTGTGCCTAGCCTCAGAGGTCTCAGAAGTACAACTACCGAGCTGAAACGACAAAACATCCTTCCACAAGGCAACGATAATAGCTTAGACAACTATGTAGGGAGAAACATCCCGCACCAAATCGATAGTACCATTACAATTCTTTAATTCTTGATTTGTAACAAGCGGTTTGCGTCACTTAAGATTGAATAGGAAGGAATTAAAGGCATAAGCCTCCAGGGATCAAATCGCACAATGAGGAATCAAGAAGGGAAGTACTCCTAACAGTCCAACAGCCTCCTGAGGATAAGTACAGACGTCTCTGTACCGATCCGCGAGACTTTACTAGACTTGCTCATGACTCGTGAGACCTACGAGAACCTAATGCTCTGATACCATGTTGTTATGACCCAAAATCCACTAAGGGTTGTGATGGCGCCGGACGCCACTATCAGGCAAGCCAACCAAAATACTTAATTAAATTCTCATTTTAATACTTAATTAAATTTTGTCACAAAATAGGTAAAAGTTCCTTTTTATTTTAAAGTCTCCGGATTCATAATTCATTAATTAATTATTATCTCAAGTCGAGGAGAGCAGATATT
This sequence comes from Nicotiana glauca, assembly GCA_026770625.1. Classification (NCBI taxonomy): domain Eukaryota; kingdom Viridiplantae; phylum Streptophyta; class Magnoliopsida; order Solanales; family Solanaceae; genus Nicotiana; species Nicotiana glauca. Next base: position 50,601 of record MU781039.1, read on the forward strand.
ATTATCTATAAATCTCAAGGCAAGTAATACAAGCATGTGCAAACTCCACCACACTCGCAAATACCAAGTCTCATTACTCAATCATCCCACATCTGACCATTCCTACTCTGATTGCCTTTTCCCGGGTGGAAATAAAATACCGAATCTCTAGATCATGAACTGAGTAAACCTCTCTTCAAGTCATTCACTGCCCCGATACGTAGGCAAACATCCTACCATCATATCAATACTATAAAACAATCCTTCATAGCATCATGGAAACTTGTGCCTAGCCTCAGAGGTCTCAGAAGTACAACTACCGAGCTGAAACGACAAAACATCCTTCCACAAGGCAACGATAATAGCTTAGACAACTATGCAGGGAGAAACATCCCGCACCAAATCGATAGTACCATTACAATTCTTTAATTCTTGATTTGTAACAAGCGGTTTGCGTCACATAAGATTGAATAGGAAGGAATTAAAGGCATAAGCCTCCAGGGATCAAATCGCACAATGAGGAATCAAGAAGGGAAGTACTCCTAACAGTCCTGCAGCCTCCTGAGGATAAGTACAAACGTCTTTGTACCGATCCGCGAGACTTTACTAGACTTGCTCATGACTCGTGAGACCTACGAGAACCTAATGCTCTAATACCATGTTGTTATGACCCAAAATCCACTAAGGGTTGTGATGGCGCCGGACACCACTACCAGGAAAGCCAACCAAAATACTTAATTAAATTCTCGTTTTAATGCTCTTGAAATATATGATTTTCCTTCAAATTTACCAGTAAAAGATAAACGTTTCAAATAATATTAAATGGTAAGCAGTTTATACAAAATACTTCATAACCATCCCAGAACCTGGTGTCACAAGTGCATGAGCAATTACTAAGAAATCGAAACAGCTGTCCGAAACACAAAGTGGAGAAAAAGTAAATAAAATTCTGAGGGAGACCATACAAGCTGCGGGTCGCCTCGAGAAAATACAGCTCACCTACTCTCCGAGGCATCCGTGCTGCTATGCCCAGTAGGCCAATAGAAATACCTGTACCTATGCGACAAAATTCACAACAAGTGTAGCATGAGTACGAAAACAACGTGTACTTAGTAAGTATCCCGCCTAATCTCAAGGAAGTAGAGACGAGATGGAAGTTTTGACACTTACTAATGGTCCAATAATAATATTATTAATGCGATGACTCACGGATTTATTAAGAACAACAGTAGATTTAAACGAGTCACAAAATAGGTAAAAGTTCCTTTTTATTTTAAAGTCTCCGGATTCATAATTCATTAATTAATGATTATCTCAAGTCGAGGAGAGCAGATATTATTATCAATAAATCTCAACGAAAGTAATACAAGCATGTGCAAACTCCACCACCCTCGCTAATACCAAGTCTCATTACTCCATCATCCTACATCTGACCATTCCTACTCTGATTGCCTTTTCCCTGGTGGGAATAAAATACCGAATCTCTAGATCATGGACTGAGTAAACCTCCCTTCAAGTCATTCACTGCCCCGATACGTAGGCAAACATCCTACCATCATATCAATACTATGGAACAATCCTTCATAGCATCATGGAAACTTGTGCCTAGCCTCAGAGGTGTCAGAAGTACAGCTACTAGGCTGAAACGACAAAAAATCCTTCCACAAGGCAACGATAATAGCTTAGACAACTATGCAGGGAGAAACATCCTGCACCAAATCGATAGTACCATTACAATTCTTCAATTCTTGATTTGTAACAAGCGGTTCGCGTCACATAAGATTGAATAGGAAGGAATTAAAGGAATAAGCCTCCAGGGATCAAATCGCACAATGAGGAATCAAGAAGGGAAGTACTCCTAATTGTCCTGCAGCCTCCTGAGGATAAGTACAGACGTCTCTGTACCGATCCGCGAGACTTTACTAGACTTGCTCATGACTCGTGAGACCTACGAGAACCTAGTGCTCTGATACCATGTTGTTATGACCCAAAATCCACTAAGGGTTGTGATGGCGCTGGACACCACTATCAGGCAAGCCAACAGAAAAACTTAATTAAATTCTCGTTTTAATGCTCTTGAAATATATGATTTTCCTTCAAATTTACCAGTAAAAGATAAACGTTTCAAATAATATTAAATGGTAAGCAGTTTATACAAAATACTTCATAACCATCCCAGAACCTGGTGTCACAAGTGCATGAGCAATTACTAAGAAATCGAAACAGCTGTCCGAAACACAAAGTGGAGAAAAAGTAAATAAAATTCTGAGGGAGACCATACAAGCTGCGGGTCGCCTCGAGAAAATACAGCTCACCTACTCTCCGAGGCATCCGTGCTGCTATGCCCAGTAGGCCAATAGAAATACCTGTACCTATGCGACAAAATTCACAACAAGTGTAGCATGAGTACGAAAACAACGTGTACTTAGTAAGTATCCCGCCTAATCTCAAGGAAGTAGAGACGAGATGGAAGTTTTGACACTTACTAATGGTCCAATAATAATATTATTAATGCGATGACTCACGGATTTATTAAGAACAACAGTAGATTTAAACGAGTCACAAAATAGGTAAAAGTTCCTTTTTATTTTAAAGTCTCCGGATTCATAATTCATTAATTAATGATTATCTCAAGTCGAGGAGAGCAGATATTATTATCTATAAATCTCAAGGCAAGTAATACAAGCATGTGCAAACTCCACCACACTCGCAAATACCAAGTCTCATTACTCAATCATCCCACATCTGACCATTCCTACTCTGATTGCCTTTTCCCGGGTGGAAATAAAATACCGAATCTCTAGATCATGAACTGAGTAAACCTCTCTTCAAGTCATTCACTGCCCCGATACGTAGGCAAACATCCTACCATCATATCAATACTATAAAACAATCCTTCATAGCATCATGGAAACTTGTGCCTAGCCTCAGAGGTCTCAGAAGTACAACTACCGAGCTGAAACGACAAAACATCCTTCCACAAGGCAACGATAATAGCTTAGACAACTATGCAGGGAGAAACATCCCGCACCAAATCGATAGTACCATTACAATTCTTTAATTCTTGATTTGTAACAAGCGGTTTGCGTCACATAAGATTGAATAGGAAGGAATTAAAGGCATAAGCCTCCAGGGATCAAATCGCACAATGAGGAATCAAGAAGGGAAGTACTCCTAACAGTCCTGCAGCCTCCTGAGGATAAGTACAAACGTCTTTGTACCGATCCGCGAGACTTTACTAGACTTGCTCATGACTCGTGAGACCTACGAGAACCTAATGCTCTAATACCATGTTGTTATGACCCAAAATCCACTAAGGGTTGTGATGGCGCCGGACACCACTACCAGGAAAGCCAACCAAAAAACTTAATTAAATTCTCGTTTTAATGCTCTTGAAATATATGATTTTCCTTCAAATTTACCAGTAAAAGATAAACGTTTCAAATAATATTAAATGGTAAGCAGTTTATACAAAATACTTCATAACCATCCCAGAACCTGGTGTCACAAGTGCATGAGCAATTACTAAGAAATCGAAACACAAAGTGGACAAAAAAAAAAAAATTCTAAGGGAGACCATACTAGCTGCGGGGCGCCTCGAGAAAATACAGCTCACCTACTTTCCGAGACATCCGTGCTTCTACGGCCAGTAGGCCAATAGAAGTACCTGTACCTGTGCAACAAAATGCACAGCAAGTGTAGCATGAGTACGAAAACAACGTGTACTTAGTAAGTATCCCACCTAATCTCAAAGAAGTAGAGACAAGATGGAAGTTTTGACACTTACTAATGGTCCAATAATAATATTATTAATGCGATGACTCACGGATTTATTAAGAACAATAGTAGATTCAAACGAGTCACAAAATAGGTAAAAGTTCCTTTTTATTTAAAATCTCCGGATTCATAATTCATTAATTAATGATTATCTCAAGTCGAGGAGAGCAGATATTATTATCTATAAATCTCAAGGCAAGTAATACAAGCATGTGCAAACTCCACCACACTCGCAAATACCAAGTCTCATTACTCCATCATCCCACATCTGACCATTCCTACTCTGATTGCCTTTTCCCTGGTGGGAATAAAATACCGAATCTCTAGATCATGAATTGAGTAAACCTCCCTTCAAGTCATTCACTGCCCCGATACGTAGGCAAACATCCTACTATCATATCAATACTATGGAACAATCCTTCATAGCATCATGGAAACTTGTGCCTAGCCTCAGAGGTCTCAGAAGTACAGCTACTGAGCTGAAACGACAAAACATCCTTCCGCAAGGCAACGATAATAGCTTAGACAACTATGCAGGGAGAAACATCCCGCACCAAATCGATAGTACCATTACAATTCTTCAATTCTTGATTTGTAACAAGCGGTTCGCGTCACATAAGATTGAATAGGAAGGAATTAAAGGCATAAGCCTCCAGGGATCAAATCGCACAATGAAGAATCAAGAAGGGAAGTACTCCTAACAGTCCTGCAGCCTCCTGAGGATAAGTACGGACGCCTCTATACCGATCTGCGAGACTTTACTAGATTTGCTCATGACTCGTGAGACCTACAAGAACCTAGTGCTCTGATACCATGTTGTTATGACCAAAAATCCACTAAGGGTTGTGATGGCGCCAGACACCACTATCAGGCAAGCAAACCAAAATACTTAATTAAATTCTCGTTTTAATGCTCTTGAAATATATGATTTTCCTTCAAATTTACCAGTAAAAGATAAACGTTTCAAATAATATTAAATGGTAAGCATTTTATACAAAATACTTCATAACCATCCCAGAACCTGGTATCACAAGTGCATGAGCAATTACTAAAAAATCGAAACAGCTGTCCGAAACACAAAGTGGAGAAAAAGTAAATAAAATTCTGAGGGAGACCATATTAGCTGCGGGTCACCTCGAGAAAATACAGCTCACCTACTCTCCGAGTCATCCCTGCTGCTACAGCCAATAGGCCAATAGAAATACCTATACCTGTGCAACAAAATGCACAGCAAGTGTAGCATGAGTACGAAAACAACGTGTACTTAGTAAGTATCCCGCCTAATCTCAAAGAAGTAGAGACAAGATGGAAGTTTTGACACTTACTAATGGTCCAATACTAATATTATTAATGCGATGACTCACGGATTTATTAAGAACAATAGTACATTCAAACGAGTCACGAAATAGGTAAAAGTTCCTTTTTATTTAAAAGTCTCCGGATTCATAATTCATTAATTAATGATTATCTCAAGTCGAGGAGAGCAGATATTATTATCAATAAATCTCAAGGCAAGTAATACAATCATAGGCAAACTCCACCACACTCGCAAATACCAAGTCTCATCACTCCATCATCCCACATCTGACTATTCCTACTCTGATTGCCTTTTCCCTATTGGGAATAAAATACCGAATCTCTAGATCATGATTTGTGTAAACCTCCCTTCAAGTCATTCACTGCCCCGATACGTAGGCAAACATCCTACCATCATATCAATACTATGGAACAATCCTTCATAGCATCGTGGGAACTTGTGCCTAGCCTCAGAGGTCTCAGAAGTACAACTACCAAGCTGAAACGACAAAACATCCTTCCACAAGGCAACGATAATAGCTTACACAACTATGCAGGGAGAAACATCCCGCACCAAATCGATAGCACCATTACAATTCTTTAATTCTTGATTTGTAACAAGCGGTTTGCGTCACATAAGATTGAATAGGAAGGAATTAAAGGCATAAGCCTCCAGGGATCAAATCGCACAATGAGGAATCAAGAAGGGAAGTACTCCTAATAGTCCTGCAGCCTCCTGAGGATAAGTACAGACGTCTCTGTACCGATCCGCGGGACTTTACTAGACTTGCTTATGACTCGTGAGACCTACGAGAACCTAATGCTCTGATACCATGTTGTTATGACCCAAAATCCACTAAGGGTTGTGATGGCGCCGGACGCCACTATCAGGCAATCCAACCAAAATACTTAATTAAATTCTCGTTTTAATGCTCTTGAAATATATGATTTTCCTTCAAATTTACCAGTAAAAGATAAACGTTTCAAATAATATTAAATGGTAAGCAGTTTATAGAAAATACTTCATAACCATCCGAGAACCTGGTGTCACAAGTGCATGAGCAATTACTAAGAAATCGAAACACAAAGTGGACAAAGTAAATAAAATTCTGAGGGAGACCATACTAGCTGCGAGGCGCCTCGAGCAAATACAGCTCACCTACTCTCCGAGTCATCCGTGCTTCTACGGCCAGTAGGCCAATAGAAATACCTGTACCTGTGCAACAAAATGCACAGCAAGTGTAGCATTAGTACGAAAATAACATGTACTTAGTAAGTATCCTGCCTAATCTCAAAGAAGTAGAGACAAGATGGAAGTTTTGACACTTAATAATGGTCCAATAATAATATTATTAATGCGATGACTCACGGATTTATTAAGAACAATAGTAGATTCAAACGAGTCACAAAATAGGTAAAAGTTCCTTTTTATTTAAAAGTCTCTGGATTCATAATTCATTAAATAATGATTATCTCAAGTCGAGGAGAGCAGATATTATTATCTATAAATCTCAAGGCAAGTAATACAATCATGTGCAAACTCCACCACACTCGCAAATACCAAGTCTCATTACTCCATCATCCCACATCTGACCATTCCTTCTCTGATTGCCTTTTCCATGGTGGGAATAAAATACCGAATTTCTAGATCATGAACTGAGTAAACCTCCCTTCAAGTCATTCACTGCCCCGGTACGTAGGCAAACATCCTACCATCATATCAATACTATGGAATAATCCTTCATAGCATCATGGAAACTTGTGCCTAGCCTCAGAGGTCTCAGAAGTACAGCTACTGAGCTGAAACGACAAAACATCCTTCCACAAGGCAACGATAATAGCTTAGACAACTATGCAGGGAGAAACATCCCGCACCAAATCGATAGTACCATTACAATTCTTCAATTCTTGATTTGTAACAAGCGGTTCGCGTCACATAAGATTGAATAGGAAGGAATTAAAGGCATAAGCCTCCAGGGATCAAATCGCACAATGAGGAATCAAGAAGGGAAGTACTCCTAACAGTGCTGCAGCCTCCTGAGGATAAGTACAGACGTCTCTGTACCGATCCGCGAGACTTTACTAGACTTGCTCATGACTCGTGAGACCTACAAGAACCTAGTGCTCTGATACCATGTTGTTATGACCCAAAATTCACTAAGTGTTGTGATGGCGCCGGACACCACTATCAGGCAAGCCAACCAAAATACTTAATTAAATTCACGTTTTAATGCTTTTGAAATATATGATTTTCCTTCAAATTTACCAGTAAATGATAAACGTTTCAAATAATATTAAATGGTAAGCAGTTTATACAAAATACTTCATAACCATCCCTGAACCTGGTATCACAAGTGCATGAGCAATTACTAAGAAATCGAAACACAAAGTGGACAAAAAGTAAATAAAATTCTGAGGGAGACCATACTAGCTGCGGGTCGCCTCGAGAAAATACAGCTCACCTACTCTTCAAGTCATCCGTGCTGCTACGCCCAGTAGGCCAATAGAAATACCTGTACCTGTGCAACAAAATGCACACAAGTGTAGCATCAGTACGAAAACAACGTGTACTTAGTAAGTATCCCGCCTAATCTCAAAGAAGTAGAGACGAGATGGATGTTTTGACACTTACTAATGGTCCAATAATAATATTATTAATGCGATGACTCACGGATTTATTAAGAACAATAGTAGATTCAAACGAGTCACAAAATAGGTAAAAGTTCCTTTTTATTTAAAAGTCTCCGGATTCATAATTCATGAAGTAATGATTATCTCAAGTCGAGGAGAGCAGATATTATTATCAATAAATCTCAAGGCAAGTAATACAAGCATGTGCAACTCATGCCGAGGTCGTACAGTCCGATCCAACATAAATGATAAATGTGCACTGTCGAGGGTCGAGCGGCACAAACCATAGATGCATCTATTGCCCCGCTCGTGAGCAATATATGCGACGCGGTCAAATTTAAGTCAACATTCACCCTTCTCACGTACCATACATACGACGCATGTACACATTGAAATACATGCTCAAACAGTAAATTAAGAATTTATTGGGGAATATTTATCCAAATAAAAGACAATTCCCTTTTACTGATTTAAGGAAATGAAGTTTAATCCTCTTAGAAATTCACTTACCAATTTGATAGGATTTAAGAAATTCAACTGTCAATAAAATCACAGATATTCCAAGTATAGCATGCTTTTGGGTCCTAGACTACCCGTACTTACGCATATTAGTAGCTACGCACGGACTCTCGTCACCTCGTGCATACGTAGCCCCTTAAAATAGGAGCACATAGCCAATTATTTCACCTATGGGGATAATTCCCTCTTACAAGGTTAGAAAGGAGAGTCACCTCGCTCCGAAGATTCATAACCGGCATTTTATGCCTTTCCGAAGACTCGAATCGATGCAAAATGCTCCAAAACTAGCCAAAAATCATGCCAATACCATTAATATAAGTTCAATTACCCATTAGGATCCAATTTATAATAAATTCCTAACCTTGATCGACAAGTTGGCTAAATTGCCCTCGGGCCCACGTACCCGAATTTCAAAATTTTTTGAAGATAAAGTTTACCTATAACCTCACGAACTCAGATATATAATTTACACTCAATTTCATATCAAAAATCGTGGCCAAAAAATCCAAAAATATCAATTTTCTAGGTTTTCTCTCAAACCCCAAGTTTCTACCAATTTTCATGCTCAAATCCGAAATAAAACCATGTATTTAGCGTCTAATGAGTGGGAACAACTTACCTTCACATAGATGGAGAAAATCTCTCTTCCAAAAGCTCCAAAATCTCCCAACCCGAAGTGAAAATGGGAGGAAATGAGCCTAAACCCAATTTTTAAAGGTTGCTCACTGCCTCCAGTCCTTTCGCATCTGCGGTCCCTTGACTGCTTCTGCAATCCTGCAGGTGCGGACCAAATGCCGCTTCTGCTGTCCGAGGGTCCCCGCCCATTCCGCTTCTACGCCCTCTCCTCTGCAGATATGGTACCACATTTGCAGTAAACGACTGCATCTGCGGTCCCTGCCTCGCCGTCCATTTTTTGCTTCTGCAGTATAACGACCGCTTTTGCGGCTCCGCACTTGCGGCCCTAGTCTTGCAGGTGCGGTTATACTAGCAACCAGCAACTTCAGCCTTTTCCAAATTTTATTTTCGATTCGTTAACCACCCGGAATCCACCCGAAGCCCCCGGTACCCCAACCAAACCAACCAGTCTCAAAACACATTACGGACTTGCTTGAGGTCTCAAATCGTTTCAAACAACGGCAAAACTATGAATCCCCGTAATCCAAGCTTTATGAACTCTAGAATATCAACCTTCTACTTTCGATGTTTAAACCTATCAAATCATGTACGATTGACTTCAAATTTTGCATACAAGTCATATTTGACATGACGGACCTACTCCAACTTCCGAAATCGGATTCCGACCCTGATATCAAAAAGTCCACCTTAGGTCAAACTTCTCAAAAATCTTCAAATTTCTATCTTTAGCCAAACGACTCCAAAATGACCCACGGACATCCGAATTCACTTCCGATCACGCTTCCAACTCCAGAATTACCATACGGAGCTACTCCCAGACTCGAAATCCCAAACAAACATCGATAACACTGAAATGCACTTCAACCCAAACTTATGAAATTTCTTCCAAAATGCTAATTCCACAATAGTTGCCAAAACGTTCCCGGGTCATCCAAAACCGAACCACACATACTCCCAAGTCTGGAATCATCATACAAACCTATTAGAATCTTCAGATCCCGATTCCGAGGTCGTTTACTGTGAAATCGAATCTTAGTCAATTCTCTCAACTTAAAGCTTTTGAAATGAGAATTTCCTCTCCAAGTCAACTCCAAACTTCCTGGAATTCAGTTCCGACCGTGCACAAGTCATAATACCTGAAATGAAGTTGCTTATGGCCTCAAACTGCTGAACGGCACGCTGGAGCTCAAAACGATCGGCCGGGTCATTACACGGAAAGTCTTATTCAGGGGAATAAGGTTCTAACAAGCAAAACGATTGGTCGGGTCGTTACAATTTTCTTTTCCTTCCTTTTTCTAATTTTCTTCTTTTGTTCATATGAAGGTTGAATACAAGCCAACTTAGTCATATATTGATCAAAAATTAAATTTATTACTGCACATCTTGATTTTGGATAACTTGGAAGGTGATAGCAATATATTTTGCGCAAGAAATATATGCCCACTTCAATATGTTGCAATTCAACAACAATTGAAGATATGTGAAATAAAAAACTTCAGCATGCATAAGTATGAAGTTTAGAAAAAACATATTACAAAACTACAAACAGCTTGATAAAAATTTAAGCATATTCAGTTTGATGTGTTAGGAAATAATCTAAAAAACTTTAGTGTGTTTGATGTAAAACTTTTTAAAAAAAACTAGAGAATGCATGTCAAAAACTTCAGTAAGGTTGCGCTGAAGTTTTTGCAAATAAGCTAAACAACTTCAGATATTTTACTATGCATAAAGCTGAAGTTTGCCAAATTACATTACAAAAACTTTACTATAAAAATAAGCTGATGTTTTGGGAAATACAGTTGAAGACCAATTGAAAAAGCAAACTTAATAACTTACGTCATCCAAAACATCAGAGGTAGGATCCACAAGCTCAGTAAATAATGATTTTGGAATATTAATTCTAGCTAATTTGAATGGATTGGAATGATATTCACTGGCATCAGTCTCCAAATACTCTGTAAATCTTTGCATCAACCCACTATTTTGATTAACATAATGGAAGGGACACCTTCGTGTAGGCTTTCCTACTTTCCAATCTTGTCCTCTTTGCTTTTGTTTAGGAATGACGTAAGGAAATCTCAACCAAATACTCTCCATACGAATCCTTTTACCTTTTTTATCCGATTTTCTTTTTGCTTGCTCTTCCTGCTGTTCCGTCACAATTAATTGTTATTGTTCAGCAGCAAGGGAAAAATCCACAGCCATGGTGACAGATACTTGACCACCTCCTTGCTATTCACGATGTTCTTGTCTCTTTTCACCAACAACAACAGCAGGATTACCTTTTGAACAAGTCCCTTTTGTACTACCCAGCAAAAAGGAACATAAATTGAAGTTGGGGATATCACTGGTGTCACACAAAACATTAGAAGAACTGGACATCTTCCTTCTTTTAGGATTTGGAAGAAGTTGTGATGCATTATATGAAATATACAAAAGCAAGGAAAATGTAAACATAAATACAACTGATACATAGCACACATTAGGCAAAAAAAAACCTTGTAATCGAATTGTAGAAAATAACTATGTGGTCTAAGTGTTGAGACGCGGATGGTGTTTGTGTTCCAATAGATCCACTTCCATTACCTTCATATATGCCTATATCTTCATGCAAAAAATAATAAAAAATAATACTGACTAAATTTTATAAAATAATACAAATACACTCCACACCTGTCTGTGAGCCAACAAGTGTGAATATATGTATTTCTCCTTTTACATATATCCGAATAAGCTAACCAAATTCTTTTTTAGTTGCATTGAGTCTTTCTGAATAATCATCCAAAAACATAAAAAAGAAAATAATGTCACGACCCAATTTTAGTACAGGTTGTGATGGCGCCCAACCCCATTGTCAGGCAAGCCAATTGTACATATTAATAAATTCTCATTTTTACTTTACCAAAATAGTTCTGATAATTTTTTCTTTAGAATAAAAATAAGTGATAATTAGTAACGTACGATAATAATTATACAAACCAAAAGAATAGTCTACCAATGTGTGTGCCAAGACCTGGTGTCACAAGTATATGAGCATCTAGTAGAATACACAAAAGAATAAATCTATCCTACTGTCTAAACTAGAATAGACATCCAAAAGTACAAAGACACTCCATCACACTGCTGAACGACATAGCAAAGGAGCAGCTCACCGTGGAATCTCGGGACTTTATCAAGAATGCGCACCAGACTGATAGCCATATGTACCTACCACCGATCCTGTACAATTAAGTAAAGAAGCGTAGTGTGAGTACATAAACAACATATACCCAGTAAGTATCCAGTCTAACCTCGAAGAAGTTGTGATGAAGGGTCGACATGACACTTACTAAGGTCAATACCAATAATGGTTTAAGATTCGAGTAAGCATGGATAACATAGCCATAATAACAAGCTCAGAGTCTACAGAGATCAATATATATATCAGTTCCAGTCATGTCTTACACAATTTCAATTCAAGCATTTATTAGAATAAGTGATGAATAAGATTTCACATAGATGTCATGCGCACATTATGCCGAGGACATACGGCTTGGTCCAACATAAAAGGAAATGTGCACTGCCAGGGGGTCGAATGGCGCGAACCATAGATGCATCTATTTCTACCAAGGCGATCAGCCCAATCCACAAATATCAATTATCATCAAAAAGGCACATAGGGCGCAATCATAGTCAAATAATTCATACAAGTTATCAAGTAAGTGCATGTGCTCTCACATTTATTTCTAACCCCTAACAAGTCCTAAGTGATCTCATTAACATGAAAGGATATAGACGTTTGCAAATATAACATGATACGAGTCCTAAACTACTCGGACAATTAAATTAATAGTAGCTATGCACGGACTCTCGTCACCTCGTGCGTACGTAGCCCCCACAATTAGCAACACATGATTAATTAACTCACCTATGGAGACAATTTCTCTTACAAGGTTAGAAAGGAGACTCACCTCGCTCAAAGCATATTCCCAATGTCAAGAACGTGCTCAAACCCTCAATTTGGAGCCGAACGATCCAAAACTAATTAAACGAGGTAGGAACTAGTCAATACAAGCTCAAGAGTTTAAATTTTAACTACTAAAGCAATTCCCCTACCTTAAACACAAGTTTCCTAAAATCTGGCCCCGAGCCCACGTGCTCGGATTTCGAAATTTTTCGAAGAAAGTTATTCTTTATAACCTAAGAAACAATAATATATGATTTCCACATCATTCTATAGCAACTTTCGTGGTTAAATATAATTTTTTTCAAAACCTAGGTTTTGCTCTAATCCCATGGTTTTTCCTTTAATATTTGTGTGTTAATCTACCCAAGACTCAAGTTTTAAACTAAATATATGTAGGATTAACTTACCTCAAGATGCTAGGCGGAATTTCTCTCTTTGGAAGCTCCCAAATCGCCCAAACAATGGTGGAAATGTGTCAAAAATGACACATTCCCGTATTAAATGAAGGCACTGCCTTCAGGGATTTTGCATTTGCGGTTAGGGGACCGCATTTGCAGTCTCGCTTCTGTGAGACGGGATCGGCATCTGGGGAATTGGGCCAATCGGGCTGGTACCGCTTTTACGGTCTTTGGGTCGCTCCTGCGTAGCCGCTTCTGCAGGGAAGGAGACGCATTTGTTGTTCCTAGGCTCCTCCCCCTTGGCCGTTCCTACGATGGGTTGAACGTACCTGTGGTCTCGCACCTGCGACTGACCAACCGCAGGTGCGGCTATGACAGATAGCTGGAGCTTCAGCTACTTTTCAATTTTTCCAACTTCACTCAGGCCTTGTCCGATTGACGCTCCGGGCCCCCGGGCCCCGCCCAAACATACCGAGAAGTTTTAAATCATAAAACAGACTTGCTCGAACCCTCAGAACACCTAAAAAAATGCTAAATATAAGAATCACCCCCTAAAACCAATTAAATCAAACTGATGAACTTCAAGTTCTTCAAATCACTTCTAACGCAATGAAACATACTTATACTACTCGAATTGACGCCAAATTTTGCGTGCAAGACTTAAATGGCAATACGGAACTATTCCTGGTCTCGAACTCCGTTCAGACCTAGATAAGACAAAAACCCGCTCCAAACCAAATATTTAAGAACTTCCAATTTCTTAAGGAATCAACTTTCACTATTAGGCACCAAAATGCTTCTGGGTCACCAAAACCCAATCCGGACGTACTCCCAAGTCCAAAATCATCATACAAACCTGTTGGAATCTTCAAATCCAGATTCCGAGGTCGTTTGCTCAAAATGTTGACCGAAGTCAAACTTGGCCTTTTTGGTGAACCTTAAGGAACTAAGTGTTCCGATTTCAATCTAAACTCTTCCAAATCCCAAACCAACCATCCCCGCAAGTCATAAATTAGTAAAAGCAAGTACAGTAAGTCTTATTTAGGGTAACAGGGATCTATAAAGCAAAAAAATTGTTGGGTCGTTATATTCTCCACCTCTTAAACAAAAATTCATCCTCGAACGGGTTTAGATTCATACCTGAAGTGTCTAATAAGCGTGGATATCTGCTCTGTATGTCCTTCTCGGACTCCCAAGTCACCGTGGCCCCTCCACTGGACCTTTACTACAGAAACCCTCTTGGATCTCAATTGGCGCTCCTGCCTATCAATAATTGCAACTGTCTCCTCCTCGTAGCCCAATCTATCGTCTAGCTAGATGGTGCTGAAGTCTAACACATAAGACCAGTCGGTGTGATACTTTCGAAACATAGACACATGAAAGACTGGATGGACTTCCGATAAATTGGGAGGTAAAGCAAGCTCATATGCAACTTCCCCAACTCGCTTCAACACCTCAAATTGGCCAATAAACCTTGGGCTCAACTTGCCTTTCTTCCCAAATCTCATGATACCCTCCATCGGTGAGACTTTCAAGAGAACCTTCTCCCCGACCATAAATGACAAATCACACGGCTTTTGATCCGCGTAGCTCTTCTGTCTGGACTGTGCTGTGCGAAGTCTTTCCTGAATCAACTTCACCTTCTCCATGGAATCTTTTACCAAATCTATACCATACAATATTTTCCTCTGGCCATCTTTTTCTTCAAATAGAACATCACTCTAATATTCATTGCTAGCATCAGTCTGTAATATCTTCTTACCGTCCGAAGGGATATAGAGGGACTTGACATATTTACAGTACAAAGAAACAGAGCAAGAGACTCCAAGAAAGAAAACTATACCATACTCACGAAACTTTCCCTACAAAAGGGGCTGGCTTCAACAACCCATAAGGGACGGCTTGCCAAGCTACACAAACAGTTAATTTGTTTATAGTCGCAAAAGTTTTCCTATAAAAGGGGCTGGTAGTTGATGACTAACCTGAGTTTTCCTCTTGTTTGCTCAGCCTTTTTGTTGATATAAAATGCTTCGCATGCCCACTGTGAATCTGATGGCTCGATCAAATCAAATTCCAAAAGTTCTTCACATTCTTTCTTCACGAGCTGACGATGATCTGGATTCATCCCTGAATGACTGGCTTTTGTTGGATTGATATTTTCATTTTTCTTGAAAGGGAGCTTGATAAAAAATTCATCATTTTCCATAGCGGGCGTTTCCCTTTCTTCATGAAATCCTTGTGGGAGTCGGCACATGATTGTTCAATGAGATTTTGCTCAATTTCTTTGATCTTTTCGTCATTGGTGATTTGGAATAGCCTTGGAATCTCAGAATAAGGCTTGAATTGCTTTTTAAATGCTATCCCGTTAGCCTTGATCTGGAGCTGATCTCTAAGTTGTCTGTAAATGTCGAATCCGATAATAAGATCTTTTCCTGGTACATCAGATCCTAGCAGCTTCGTTCTGTACTTCAATCCTAGAAAGAACTCAATGGTGATTGGGTGCTTTGTAATGACAGTTGTGGTCAAGATTGCATTTGATGCAGTGTTGAAATCCTTAAAATGTGGTATCCATTGATCTTCAGGGATAACGACAGGATTTATAAGTGAGGAAGCAGTTCCGGTGTCGATGAAAGCAGTAACTCGAGTTGGTTTGTCCCACTTTGATGTATAAACTTTGAGTTCTACTTGAGGAACGACTGTGAGAGCATTGATCTCCTATCAAGCTTCGATCATTGGTGTAAGGCCCCGTAAAATTTTGTGCTTAAAACCTAGTAGCTCATAGTGTCAAGGTCCGAATATTGTAGAATTCTTTCGGACCCTCGGTGGTGATCTAAGCTTTAAAAATCAAAAGAATAATTTTTTTCAGAAAGTTGTCACTTCTGCGATCAAGAATGCGGTCGCAGATCGGCTATGCGGACCGCATTCCTACCGCAGAGTGAAGCAGAGAATTGGTCTAAGTTGATGTCAAAAATGCGATCCATTCTGCGATCGCAGAATCGAAATGCGGACCGCATTCCTACCGCGGAATGAATCAGAAGGTTTTTCAAAAAATTGAAGCTAAAAATGCGGTCAATTCTGCGGCGCATTATGCGACCGCAGAACACGAATGCGGACCGCATTCTTATCGCAGATCGAAGCAGAACATTTATTTTTTGGGGAGCAATTCTGCGGTCCATTCTGCGGACCGCATGTTGATTCTGCGATCGCAGATGTGACCGCAGATTCACTCCGGGCTTCTATTTTCTAATTTTAAAACCCGACCCCCTTTCTAATATAACGCCCTAACCCCTCATTTTTACACATTCTCTGAACAAAATAAGAGAGAGGGAGGAGAGATTCTTGAG